>JACCIC010000024.1:587500-647500 GCA_018907035.1 Sycobia sp. Sy_11 | reverse complement strand
CACCTCTACAACGCGCTCCCTCTCTTTCGCGTAAGCGCGCTCGTTCGCTTCATGCCGTGTATAAGCCGGCAAGCCATTCTGCTGCGCTCGGGCCTGCCGCTCAATTTATACACGTTATTATACATCCTCGGCCGCGTCATCGGACGGCTGTTGGACGCTGCTCCGCGGTAGCTACCGACCGTACATGTACATATATAAATATATATACATATATATATGTGTGTGTGTGTGTGTGTGTGTGTGTGTGTGTGTGTGTATTGTACAGGTATAACGTGTGTTTATGTGTTTGGACATATGAGTATGTCCCGCGCACAGCGCATATATATATATATATATATATATATATATATATATATATATATATATATATAAGTACACGGGAGGTAGCGATCGCACGGCCCATACAGTCGCTGCGTCAACGAATCATGCGCTCATATATGCGATTCGGTTGCGCGCGCATAAACGAAGATCGTTGGCGGATCCTGTCAACGGGGCGACATACAGTTATGCGCTAGCGCGCGCGCGGGCGCTTGGCTCTCCGAGCGAGCGAGCGAGAGAGAGAGAGAGGGAGGGAGACCGAGACCGAGATGCAGAGTGCATGCATACGCATAGGCCTGCATCAAATGAGAGGCAGAGGAGGAGGAGGACGACGACGACGACGGGGACACGGGGGGAGGAATGCCTTTATATGCAAATGACGGCTCGCGAGGCGGCGCGCCGAGTAGCAATGAGAGTGCCGAGCGTGGCGTGCGCGCCGGTATATGTGAGATGCGCCCCGTCTTCCTCCCCCCCCTCCCCCACCCCCCCTCGCCCTCACCGTCGCCGCCAAGGCCCCGCCGCGTAAGCGCGCATAAACAAACATTTATTCCGCATGCAGGAGAACGCGCGAGCGCGCTGTATATGAACGTATCATACGAATAGATACTTGCACCTCGATCCGCGGAGATATGAATTACGCTCCCCCGTGTATGCGGCGCCGATCGCGCCTTTTGCCCGTCTTCGCTTCTCCTCGCGCGCGCGCGCTATGGGGGCGCTGGACCGGTAGGTACGTGTAGACGCGTATATACATACGAGGCGCGTATGATATCCGGATGATCTGCGCGAGGAGCGGTCGAGAGTGTCCGGTAGCCGCTCTTCTATATATATATATATATATAAATATATTATAATACAGAATGAATTATTAATGAAACCCGCCAGCCAGTTGAGGGATCTATCAATAACAGGAGGTAGCTCTCCCCCCCCCTCTCTCTCACTCTCTCTCTCTCTCTGTACGTGTGCGCGCGCGCGCGCCTGCCTGCGTAGACCGTAATATCGCGCCGCTGAGTCGTCGCGGCTGTAAACACGATCTGGTATTATATACAGACGGGAGATCCGCAACTGTCAGCCGCCGTCCGTCATCATCGTTCCCGCGGAAGCCGCAGCAGTTCCCCTTTCCCCGCGATTGTCCCGCCGACGTGACGCTCGACCGTATCACCGTATCCTCGCTCCGGGCTCGCCTGTTTTTTTTTTCTCCTCCTATATATGTAAACTTACATATCCTCCTTTCCACGCATTCCTATATGTACGTGCTTTCTGTTCCCCCCGCCTCTGCATCTCTTATACATTTTTCCTTACTCTCTCCCCTCCCCCCTCTCTCTCTCTCTCTCTCTCTCTCTCTGTCTCTCGATTTATATACGACCGCGATCAACAGTCGTGATTTATTCGACGACGCGTCAATGCTTATAATAAAAAAAGAAAATATCGTCCCTTGCCCGTCTCGCGCTCACCTCGAATAATCACTTTGGAATTTCTAATATAATGTATTAAAATAGATAGATGGATGGATAGAGAAAGAGAGCGAGAGAGAGAGAGAGAGAGAGAGCGACACGCGATAGATGTGAAATAGTAGGGTTCAATGACTATCGAGCATGGAAGGGGGGGGGGGAGGCACATAAATGTCCGAGGGTTATAAGGTGTGCGTGACTGATTGTGAACAAAAACGAGACTGTGCCACTAATTTGACCGGATACTCGTCAGGAAATAATTTTTCCAGTCTTATGAGCAGCATCAATCGTGCCTGATTTCCATTTTGCCCGTTCCTTCGAAGATTCTCCAAGAATCGCTCTTTAATTTTATATAGGGATAATAGAGAGATGATTTTCAGAACTGTATGTATCATTGCTCTATCATATACTAAAGGCGTCGAAAAACTAAAAGATAAATCCTACCATGAATTTTTGTTTTTGCAAGCAAGAATTAGACAAGTATCGCTTCATTCGACTAAAAGGCTAATGGGTTATGAGCCATGATTTGTCGAAAAATGACACCTGTTGCTCAGTGGCAGAACAAGGTCTTACATTATAGTCGCAAAAGTATCTACAAAATCTTTCTCAACGAATTAACAATTCAATCGCATGGATTTTTAGAAAAACATATTGCCCATATATTTTATCAGGTCGTTTTGCGATGAAATTTCTAACGTACGCTCATGCCGATATACACAATGTTTGACTGACTCGGTATTAGGAGCGCATAAAACAATCACATCCTTCATTAGACACATTTAAATCTGAATTTATATAATTAGAGAACTTTTCGATAGATACTGTCGATAAAATGGTGTGGACCATCGTTAGATAACGGTTACATAAAATCCAAACAGTGAGGAAGATCGTCAGATAACATTGCTGTGCAGATTCCATGTTATTATTCTATTTGTTCCATTCCTAATTCATCCCCATTATTTCTTACAATTGAAAAAGCTACAAATTGTTGCTAATTATATTTATAGAACAGTGGAGATTGAAATTGCGAGCGTTGCTTATACACGCTCGAGGACTAGGCGCAGAAATTTCAAAGAATTATATATACGTAATATTTACTGACACGTCTCTGTGTATATATCTACTATAATCGCGAAAAATTAAACAGGCGGCACACGTCTGCTTAATTTATTACAAGTAGTACATGTCGACGGTGTGGGCGGCGTCGTAGCGTCAAAATCAATTGTCATTCATCGGTCATAGCAATCGCATACTTATTGTATTATACAGATACATACGCACGTACATATTCACCCAAACATATATATTTATATATTTATATATATCGTCAAGGAAGAGGTCGACGTGCGCACATGAGACGCAAGGAAAAATTATACATGCGTCGACGTATCTCGAGCATCAGGGTATGAGAAACAACTTCCCGACATATATATACATATCTATTTATATATACACATATATATATATATATATATATATATATATATATATATATATATATAATATTCGAAGAATCGCGTTAAATAATTTTTATGCGCGACGATTCCAACGTACCCGTGTATGAGAGGGAGGAAAAAGAAGTTCCTTTTTTTTATATATAATATATAAATATATATATTATGTACGCATATAGGCACGTGACAGCGAAGCGCACCGATTTTTATATCGTCTTCTTTTTCATATATATATATATATATATATATATATATATATATATATATGTGTGTGTGTGTGTGTGTGTGTGTGTGTGTGTGTGTGTGTGTGTGTGTGTGTGTGTATCTATACGTATAATATTATCTAGCTGATTAGCATATTCATGGAAATATTCTGGAAACTTGGTCTCCGTGTGTAAAGAGGAGAAAACAATGTGTCCACGCGTTCGCGATCGTTTATCTCGGACATTTGAATATTTAATACGGAAAGATTCATAGAAAATTACGAATCTCCGGTCATCGCGCGCGCGCGCGCGCGCAAGCCGGGAGGCGTAGCATAAATTAGTAATAAAGAACAATGAAGCGAGGGGCGATAATGGAATTTACGTATTAGGAAACGGAAATTAATACGGTATAATATTAAAATTTGTATAAATGATGAAAATGTAATATTTATTTGAGCGGCCGCTACGTTCCCCGATTCGATCGGCCCGCGCGCGAGGAGCTTTTAAACCGTTTCCTCGCTCGTCGCCGCCAATGTCTCGATTATCGGGCGTATTGCGTAATTTTACGGGCCTCGGTGCGCGTCGCGCGCGGCACGAGTCGATTGGAAAATAATATGCGCGCCTCGCTCGGGCGCGGGGAAATCTTTATGCGCGAGCGACGACGCGAGCGCGAGCGCGCGCACAAACGCGCACGGTTTTAATATACATTATCTGGCGGAAGGCATCGTAATATATCACGGATTTATGGAACAGCAAGCGGCGCGCGACGACGTAAATATGTCGATCTCAAATATGCATCTACGAGAAACCGAAATAATTGAGATGAGTCCGGGGCGATAAGCGGCGAGGATGAGGATCCGCGCGGCGGTTACGAGCACATTATACCAATATTTCCGTAGCGTTAAGTGTATTTATGTGTGTGTGAATAGATTTATGCGTATATATATATATGAGTGTGCGCGTGCGCGCGTGTGTGTATATTATAAGAAATACACATGACGTCTAAGGAAAACAGCAAATATTGTTGTAATAATAGACAACGAATTTTTCCTTTCACATCTTTCCATCCGCGTGTATTCATATCTGATTTTACACAATAGTCGAATATATAGGTACGGGAGTGAGCGAAATAAATGAAAAGCTACGTAAATGCGCGCTCGCGATAATGTCGATTTATAAATTTACTGATTTCTACGATATGCACACTTGAACGATTAATTATAAAGACTGGTCAAGTCTTTTAAAAGACTTGAATACTTAAATAAGGGAAGGAAATGTAAAAGATAAAATTATCATTTTTTTCCCGCTGTCCGATACTTTATTAATTTGTACAGAATATACTTTATTATATTCAACTCTGAAAATTATTCTCCTTGTTACTCACATATATCCTCACACACACACACACACTATATATATATATATGGACAAATATTAATGCATTAAACAGGTTTTTACTTTCTATATAGATTTTTCTATCAATACTATTATTTACTCGTTTCAGACAATGCTTATCAATTATATTTCAAATGAATACAAAATTACCATGAAATCGTCACAACTAAATCTGTTCATTTATTCCTGTGCTTAAAAAAAAATTCTAGACATTACCATTGTACAGCCCGAACGTTCTACTTATCGGAGAGAAAATTATCGACTAGGTAACAGACAAACATATATAGCAAAAATGAAACAGAAAACAAAAAAAAAAAAAAAAAAAAAGAAAAATAAAATCAAACAGCCTCATAGTCGTCCACGGTCGCATTTGCGATATTCAACGTCAATTTCATCGCTACGCCGTGCATACGCGGTTGCTATATAACAATCTCGGAGCAATCTTACTCAGTATATCACGAGTGAATAGGCTCGACCAATTATTGGGATCGATCTCATTCTCTACCCTTCCACCTCCTACCTCCCCCCCCTCTATCTCTCTCGCCCTGTACGAAGCGCGTAATCGGCGGAGTATAGTGCGCATATACGAGAGTCAATCGGAGAAAGACGACTTCGTATTACATATACATGTATAGCGGATAGAGGGAGAGAAAGTCAAGATAAAAAGTCGATGTGCCAGGGAAGATAGAGCGTGTGTGTGTGTGTGTGCGTGAGTGTGTGTGAATATATATATATATACAGTGCGCCGGTTAACCATGAGAAAGAGAAAGAGCAATGGAAAGCAAGAAAGAGTCAGTGAGTGAGTGAGCCAAAAGCCGGTGAAAGACGAAAACAAAAGGATGAAGGAACAAACGAACCATGGGCTTGCCTGTTCCTTGTGCACCTCACCCGCTTTCTCTCTCTCTCTCTCTTTCTCTCTCACCCTCTCTCAACCCTTCGTCCTCTATATAAGTCGTCGTTGCTTCGTGAAAAAACGAAGAGGCTGACAGCGAGAATGAGAGAGACGAAAGAGCAATCCAGTCCTGACCCTTTCCGTGGCGCGCGCACAACCCGGGAGACTCCGAGATTGACAGTTTAAAATATGTATAATGGATCGACGTCGACGCCCGTTTATATATACATATACACACAGATATATACATATATATACACACACACACACACACACATATATATACATATATATATATATATATACATATGTATGGATAGGTATGTATGCATGCATGCGAATTTCCATTGACGAGAGGCGGTGCCGCGCCCGCGTCGAGCGCACACAGCGAGCATCGACGACCGGATTAAATTGGACGCCCCGGGAATTAATCGGCTTCTGTTCGAGTGAAATGGGGCGGAGAGCGCGTTGTTTTCGTATCGAGAGAGAGAGAGAGAGAGAGAGAGAGAGAGGGGGGGGCGGACGGGCGGGCGGAGAGAAAGAGAAATGCCGAGTATTATGAGCAAGCGTACGTTTCATTGTCGAGAGCGCGAACCCTATGTGCGCGCGAGTCGCCTTCGCCTCTTCCTCCTCCACCCGCCCGGCTCCCCGCGTAAATATGCTGGGGTCGATTTCTTAGATTATGTCCGAATTCAGACCCGGGCGATCATTAACGCGCGATTAGCGCTCGTGCGCGCGATGCCTACTGACGGGCGCGGGGCGGGGGGAATTCGAGCGGACCGAGATAATATAATATCGCTTTGTGCGAGCGAAAAATGAGCAAATGTGTATTTTTGTGTCTCTGTGTGTGTGTGTGTGTGTGTGTGTGTGTGTGTGCGTGTGTGCGCGCGTGCGCTCGTTATGTCGCCGGACGACCGTTATATGACCATCGAAAGAGGGCGCGAACGGGGGATTAATCGCTATTATTTTATATAAAGGACAAATTCGCAGAAGGCAGAGGTGGGGTTGTACGCGGTAATGATCATTAGAGACGGTGCGACTTCGTTTTTCTCTTGAACCATATCTTACGGGTGGTCATATTACTCGAGCAACGAAAAGATGATAAATTTTGGGAATTTACTTTTGTTCATAAGGATCTAAAAGAAATATTTTTTTTCAATACGATTATAGACGCAAGGGCGTAAATTTCTTACACCTGAAAAGATTATTCGTTGTATTGCTTCTTTTTTGGGTGACTTAAGACTTTTTAAAAGAAAATATATATGCATAAAATCGAGAAAAAATTAGTTATAGTAAAAAACGCTCAGCAATGTATACAAATAAAAACCCTAAAAGTACATCAAAGAAGATGCTTATTTCAACTATACTGTAAAAGTTTCAGATTGATCATTGAATGAATTTTATAATTCCCCCCTCCCTCCTTCGTTTATTATTTTTTAGGATATGGATTATTACATAATAATTTTCAAAAACTATCAAACGACCTTTTCAATCGACTGAAGAAAAAAGAGCAACGAAAAATCCTCGATTGTGACCGGCTGTGCGCTTCTCGGGCGCGGCGTCCTGGGACGGGGGTGGTGGAGCGGGGGTGTAAGGTGCTATAGGGCATACATCGACATTTCTTTGCTTATACAGAGCGCGATACGTGCTCGCATGCTCAAATGCCGGAGTGGGTGCTGATTTTACAGGCGGGCGATTTGAGTATATTGTGTATATACGCTTATGGGGGGGGGGGGCTCGAACTCGCTGCCTTCGAATCCGGAGCATCTAAATTGCTAATGCTGCATTAGATTTTGTCTCGCAGAGCAGGGAGTTCGGACGATTTCGTATTAATGATATTTTGCGGCGCAGTCGCGCATAAATTTGGATAATCTTCCTGTCGTCGGCCTTTATCATTCAAGAAGTGTTGCATTAGAAGATCGCACTAGAAGACAATACTAAACGATCGAGTACACGTGTACATGTATGTACGTATATATATATTGAGGTTGAACGTAGATTATGATAAACCATTTACAATTTCGTCACCAATAAATTGATCCGCGGGGACAAAAGAAAGTTTGCAATACTCTTATTGGGCATCGGTAAACTTTAGCCAGACTTATGAACTGTGGCTAGAGAATTGTAACCTTTAGCAATAGACATACATATATAGAACATGAGTACATGAAAATAAAAATCCGCTTCGCTCGTATACCAGTTGTTTCTTCAAATTAGTTTTCCACCCTCCTTAGAAGCCTTCTCGTCGCCCCTGCCTCCTCGCCCATCGCAAAAACCCCCTCCACCCTCGTCGCTCGCTCCCTCTCCTTATTTCATCCCTTACCTCTCTCTCCCCCCCTCTCTCACTCTCTCTCTCTCTCTCCCTCCCGCGCAATTCCGCGCATTTGCAGCGTCCGAGCTCCTCTCGCTCGCTCTCGCGAAACTTTCTCACAATGTAACCTCCGGCCCGCGTCGCGAATTTATAGACGAAGAGTATCGAAGTTGTCTCGCGCCTTGCGAGCCGAGTATATATATATATATATACACACCACACACACACACACACACACACACACACACACACACACACACAGAGGAATAGGTGGAGAACTTAGGAGGAAGTTTCCGCAGCTCTCGCTCGTTGCGCGGATAACGATCGGGTGCGGAGGTACGTATATACAGACTCGGACGCGGGGCCTTTACGATCGCCTATTCTCGTCCGGCCTTTTTTTTTTCTTTTTCGAACGCTTCCCCACCCCCCCCCCCAACCGTCCCATCATCCATAAGTCGAAGCGTAAGCAACGGGGGAATTTTCAATTCTCATATTTCGATCATTGACACACATGGTATATAAGGGTGAAAAAGGGTATTCTGTTCGGACTAACGCAAGGTAGGAGTTTCATCGAAGTTGCGGTTTTCATTTTATTTTCATTTTAATTATTACGTTCCGTTCTCTAATAACGAATTCAATGTTTGTTGTATTTCTATAGTATGCTGATTGATTTGACCCAGCTATAATCGGAAACACTAATACTGAACAGCCGTCCCGGCGATTTATCCTAAGTAAAACCTTTCTCATTGTGTATATATATATCAGAAAGAACCCTTACTATTGCGACTAATCTGACTTTTTAAGAAAAACAGAGAAATCCTAGAAACCCGATTCAAAATAAATCGTTTTTATATGCTACGCGGCTTACAGGTTTGCTTTTCGCCCTTTACCTACCCTTAAGAATGGAAGACTACCCTTTAAAGAGTACCTGATGTTTTAAATGAGTAATTATTCGAATAGTACTAAAGTACAACGACCACGCCAGCCGTACTTATAATTAATCCGTATACTAAATTACTAATGCAACATCCGAGTAGATTCAATACTAGTATTGGGGTCCTACAAAGAATGTGCCTCTAGCGAATGAACGAAAACTAGATGTTTTTTATTTTGCATTATTTCAAGACGAGAAAATCATCTCGATATACTGTTTACACGCAGATATATAATTACAGTCCACTTGGAATGCATAATAACGACTACGTCATGATTTCACTTTGAACCCCTAAAAAGCGAGATAATACCCTTGCCGGAGTCGGAAAAATGTAGTATGGCGAAAAATTGATAAAATCGTATTAAACATTTTCTTTCTATCATTCTGGTACAATACCTTATAGGTCACTTCATTTGCCGCAAGCGCAATTCTTAAGTGTCCCGCAGTTCTTATATGGTAGCGTAAGCCATATAAGCGAAACGGTTATTTCGCGCACTTTCGTAAATAATGCGTGTATAAATGGAAACGGTGGCAATAACGTGTGTGTGTATATATATATATATAAAGGAACGCCGAAGCGATCAGATATCAGAAACTCCGCGTGTGACTCCGTGTCGCGGAAGTGGATATCGGAGAATGTATGCGAGAGAGAGAGAGAGAGAGAGAGAGAGAGAGAAGTGCACCAGTATAAGCTGACCACTGGAGTCGCGACGACCATAATTCATATGGGACATATCGCTGCGGCAGATAACTTATGAATTATTAAATTATCTGTAAAATGCTCATATAACGCATACGGCCGATATGAATCCCGTCTTTTTACTCTTATATATATGCACACAAAAATACACACACACACACACACACACACATATATATATATATATATACATTTATACCCTTAGAGTTAGAAGTCTTGCGTAGACGCTTACATGTACACGTATAGATTCTATCGTGGTTTCGAAATACCGACGACTGCGTCGACGCAAAAGTAAAATCGCACCGATAAATCGAGAAACATTGGCGAACGAAATGCGCAATTTTCTCCATATACAATATTTATATAACAATGGTCGGTGCGATTGTTGGGACTCCGGAAGAAGCATTTGGCAATAATTCTACAGCTTTTGCCATGCAGGATAGTTAGCATGCCGAGTGCAATTAAGATTTCCGCGTGATCTGCCGACGGCTGTACCGCCTCTCTCAATGACCGAACGCGTTATCTGAAAATTTTTACGTCGATTTTATCAATGCGTTCCTTTGTGGAATGATCGTCGCGAGCGATTTCAGGGAGTCGTTATTGCTCGCATAAATCAGTCAAAGAAGACAATCGCGATTAGAGCTAGCCTTGAACAGATTCATAAATGCCCGCGTCTGTGTGCGTATGAAAAAATTTTAATGCGAAAATTTTTAATAAATCCAATCGAAGCCAGTAATTATTCTCTCGGTATGAAATAGGTTAAACAAAAAAAAAAAAAAAAAAACAAGAAGCCATTGTGAAGTCGAAAAAAAAAATAATAAGAAATCCATAACATCGATATTATACGACCGAACGTATTAGTGCGCGCGCTCGATGCTAATATTTATCGCGCAATCGTATAATATAAAGTGGCAATTTATGACAGCGGCTTCACGCAGGCAGTTACAACTGATTAAAACGAGCTCCTGCTGTCATTTAAATTCACTCAAAGCGCAGTCCCCCCTTCAGTATTTATTAATCGCGAACTATACATAATCTAATTATGCCCATATATATATATATGCACGTATGCATAACACGCGCAGCATAAAATGAGCCTACAGCGAATCGTTAATTTCCCTACTACCAATAATATGTATGTTTATATGCGAAACGACAATGTAGAAGGCGTTGCATAATTATAGCGTCGTCGAGCAAAATTACCGTAACTATATATATATATAGTATAGTAAAATCCATGCATAAAATTCAATCTGGATTTACTCTCCGTTATAATATCCAATCTAATATGACATACCTATGTGAATATCTGTATATATCGATATATACAGTAAAACAAGTCCGCATTACCGCGACCTGAGATCTTATACATCGTATAAATACGAAACCAGACATAAACGATATGTGAGGGCACGGCTCTTCTAACATCACGCAGAGTACATATCAGCCGTTATAGGTAGACGCGGCAAAACTTTTCCCCAATACGTTATTACATTCTGACGCAGGGGAAAAGGAGCTTTATATATATATATATATATATATATATATATATATATATATATGTGTGTATGTATGTATCTATATAGGAGATGTACGAAACGAGGGTTCTTTATTGAGAGCCGATGATGTCGTAACATTGTTAATGACAAGTCCATATAAGTATATCGGGCTAACGGCCGAGAGAATTAGTTTCTCTAAGCTGGCATGGCATATATATATATATATATATATATATATATATATATATATATATATATATTAGACAATTTTTTTAACCACTTTCCGACAACTAAACTCGTATCTCTGTAGGTAATATTTGTTTTCTTGTGTCTCGTACGGGGTCGATATAGCGGCATGTTTCATCATTTTTGTACAAAGTGGCTAAGGAACGTTTTTCAGGACCTTACCGGAATCTGAATACGCGAAAATCGCGTCAATGGTGAAGAACGCGGGAATATTTCAGTACTGATGACGTGTTCGTTCGATGTTCACTGGACATACAGTGGACTATTCTCTAGTTTACAAGTAAAATTTTCACAGCGTTTTATCAGTATAATTTATTCACTAAATTTAATTTAAACGAATAACGCGTAATGTGCCATTTTCAAAAATTTGATTATTTCTTATACATACGTTTGTAGGCATTTTCATTTATGAAAACTGGACACGTTCAAGCGAAAAATATAATAAATTTAGCGCGAGCTTGAAAGTTCTAATCAATCTGTACGTTGATGTCCACAAATCACACATTCTCTAAGATTAAATCAATCAGATTTTCACTGATTGGTCAGTAGCTTCGAGTTTTACTCTGAGAAAATTATTCTTTTATCGGCACTCTGAGGGCAATAAAATCTTCGTTTATACGGATAACAATGTATGCGCATCATTCGCGCTGTGAATTTAATATGCCCGATGAACACACGCACATATTGCGTAATTCGCGTTTGTTTGAAGAATCCGTCGTGATAAAATCGATAAATTTTACATAATCATCTATATCCATGTTAATAATGCGTAAAGTAACGCGATAAAGAAAAGCAATATTCAATACGCTGGAAGCTCATCCCCACCCCCTCTTCGTGAAAAACAACTGTTTCAATCAGACGCATTTTACGAACGGATCGGCGAGCTTTCGTTCACTAATTGAGTCGGTTGATTTCTACGCGGGCTCTCTAAGTTAATATCGATTGAGATTGGTCCGAAATTGACAGGTGTCGTAGATTAGAAAGACGAAATATAGACAAAAAGCGATCGTACATTTTTATTATTTACACTTTTTCCCTTGAACTTAAATTCATTCTTCGATTCAAAAGTCACAGTTATAAGATATATCCTTAAAAAAAAAAAGAAAAATCCTCCGATTGCCCTCATCCAAAACGCATCGGCGATCTGTGCTGTATGCGTTACTTTTCTGCCCAGACTGACTTCCTTCGGTTGTCTACGGATCCGCGAGCTTACTGCCGAGGCAAATCTCGAAACAAACTGCACAACTCGCTGGATAACTAACGCGTGGATAAGTGGCGATCGCACATTCATTATCTTCATCGGCCTCGTTTTATCGTTATCCGCGAGACTGACCGACGTGACGCTCGCGCTGTGCATGAGGGCGACACAGCGGTCGTGACCCGAAGAAAGTGAGAACAGCTAATCATTGCTCGACGCCTGTTTGGCGTACGAATCGTGATCTACGTTCCTCCGACGCTCGTGCCTACGAGTTTGTCGCTCGTGTAAAGTGGATAGATCTCTATTGTCTCCACCCGCATCAATCCCTGTATCCTCCACTGTCTCGCTTTTTAATTGTTATCTATATCATAAACGCGTGAACTATGTTGTAATGGACCTTATATGCTCGTTCGATAGATTATCGCCAATGTCCAACATCGTGTTCTACAATGAATTTTCGTTTAAACATTCAGTTCGATTAATTTTGTCTGTTACAGAATAATTTCTAACCTCGTCATTTTAATTGTAATTTTGTCATTCGAAAATTCACGAAAAAGTCATTTATTCTATTTAGACTCGTCAAAGGTATCGTGTGACACGCCCTGCTTTATTATAACGATCAGATAATTAAAATTCATATAGATTATCTGAAAACGCTCTGTGCACGAAGCCACCTAGAAGCCGCTGGGAAATGAGACGTTCAAGTGATATTTCGAACATCCATAAACATTGTGTAATACAAATGATACGCATAATAATAATAAACGGCGATAAAAGAATTTTGCTCGTTATTTATCGCCGGTAATAATTGCAAATCGAGTAACTGTCGGCGCGTACAAGCAACGAGCGGCATAATCATTTGTCTATTCATTTATCTAAAACGTTGCCGATGCAATGGCGCTTATAAACCGGCTTGATAAATAGAAAGGCAAATTGTAAGCCATTAGATACATTTTCTATATACATTCTCATAATAGCAGATAAATGTTGCAATTATTACTTGTCTCCTCGCATTGAATAATAACACGCGAGACGATTCAATGTACAGAACTGTTGTTATCAGCCGCCGCCATAATCGAAAAACAAGGGTTGCGACTGCGATATCAATAAAATTCTCGTCCAAAGAAATGAAAATCTCGTCCGATTCCAATTCCCTTTTCAATACTTATCTCGTTGTTTTTCTTCTTCTCCTTGTTCTTCTTCTATCGCTGGGGCCGAAATAAAAAGTGCCAGGTCGTTCACATGGCTATATATATATATATATGAAATGGAAATAGCAATAGTATCACGAAACACTTCAGGTCGTAGCTGTCAATTCGCGTACGAGAGAGGGGAGCTGCTCCTATCCCCATACCCCTCCTCCAGTACGAAATCACTGTACGCGCAAGAGATCCGCCGGGTTGGTCCCGCGAAGTTCTCCCCCTCTCCCTCCGTCCCCGGTGTAATTTACATAAAATCGAGTATCCCCCGGCCGATGACGGCGGGTGGATGAAGGGATGGGTGGGTGGGTTGGGGGAAACAGTCCGCGGTATATAATAAACCATGCCGGCCAGTCGATTTCGATACCGTGTGTATATCGTTCGGATCCGGTGTGGATATGTAAGCCGGTACATGCATGTGTGTGTGTGTGTGTGTGTGTGTGTGTGTGTGTATGTTTTTGTGTGCGCGCGCCTGCATATGTGAGTCCCTCGGAAATTTCGTGATTACTTGCGCTTCGCAATAACTCGTGTCCGCTTGCGCCTCGGACCCTCGCATATATACAGCAACCCATATATATATACCGCGGTTCTGCTCGCCTCTGCCACCTCTAGCCCTCGTTGTTCTGCGCAGTCGCTCGCATAAAAGCATATATATATACATATATATATACATATATCTACATGTATAAATACATAGACGATCTCTCGGTTTTACGTCTCCTCTGGGGTGTCTCGGTTGCTCTCAGCGCGCGCGCCCGCGCCCGCTCCATACGGCGTCATTACACACCCCATAAAGCAGGCAGCGTGCGGGCTATCCTACCGATGCCGGACACGCCGGGCAGTCCTTCTGATGGGTCGGTTCGGGGGCGGGGAGGGGCGGGGGAGAGCGAGCAGAGAAATTTCCATGTTTCGCCGAGGATTCGCTAGGCGACCCTCCTCGACCGACCCCCTCCTACCACCCCCCCCCTCGTGCACGGTTCTTCGCCACGCTATCAACCACCCCTGGGCCGAGTAGGGAGTCTCGTTTCCTTTTTGATATAATGCCCGTGTGGATATGCCCGTGACATGCAGAGGGAGAGAGAGAGAGAGAGAGAGAGATAGAGGTGGGGAGAGGAGAGAGTTGAAATTTATCACCATCGCTGAATTATCCCGGAGATCGTTGAGTTTTTCGTTCGTTGTTTATTCACGCGTCCACGAGGCCGGGGGACGGAGGATGCGGAACAGACGGCGAGTTTTCTTAACAATATTGAATGGAGGAGCCGGATAATCTGCGGAAAATTGTGTTTTTTTTTCTCCCCTTACTCGACCAGATTAACTCTATAGTGAAAAATTCTGGGTTTATTTTCAATTATCCTCTCTCCTCGCTTTCTTATTTATATGATTATACCTGCCGTAAAGATTCCCTACCACTGTAAATTTCATACGAATGTCAATTAAACTTGAATTTATGAGGGTTTTTTTTTTGTAGAATCATTCTTAAATTATTCATCATAATCTTGTACTTGACCTCGGTATTAAAAAAATTAGAACAAAAGTTAATGCCTGAATGAATATACGAGATAATGGATGGAAAAACTATATTTTATATTTTATGTAGCGAGATCATCGAGGAATTTTCAAAAGTAGCATTTTAAACTGCGCTCCTTCCAAAAAGACTTTTGTGTTAAAATTGTTTGTGTCAAATTTTGTACACGGACCGAAATACACAAAATCTTTCTAGAAATACGCTCACTCGTGTAAGAACATGGAAAACACGTGAGAACAATTACAAAGCATCGCGAGCTCTTGCAGAATCTTAAAGAATCGAAATTTCGTTTGATGGATCATTTGGGGAGCTCCTGAAATTTGAACGTAAAACACTCATATCACTCCGCTGGCACAAGCACTAAAAAAGCACTGAACTCCGAAACTATAGCCGTGAAATGGATGAAGGTTGTAAAGAATAATGGCATTCATAACGTACTTAAACCGAGTTTCATAAAGTAACATTGTATTTTACGATTGCTCTTAAAGCCGATAATATATACATATATATATATATATATATATATATATATATATATATATATATACGTATACTTCTTTCGTGACCTACTATAGTCTGCTGTTTATTATACAATTCTATCTATATGAATTATGAGAAATTAATTATCATAGACGGTATTACTTATGATTATTCTAAACGTTAATCAATACTTTTTCTTCGAACTGCATTAATCCAGTTAAAATGTTGCAATCTTCCCCCTCCCCCTCCCTCTCCCTCTACCTGTACATGTATATACACATCATTAATTTCAACGGCGATCACATTTCTCCCCTCGTGTCCGACTTGCGTCGCGCGGCGCGCCGCTCTTAAATTCAACTCGAACCGACCGATGCCTTTGGCTTCGGAAATCCATCCCGAGGAGGGAAGAAAAAAACCAACGGCGAGCTGCAAAAAAAAAAAAGAAAAAAAGAAAAAAAGAAAGAAAACCGCTCGGACGTCGCAGGATATGTGGCGGGCGATATTCCTAGATTTACACCGCCCATATAGCATTCGTTCTTTTCCCAATCATACAATGTCACAACTTATATCGGGCTCGTCGCTCTTTTAATCGGCACACGCTCGTAAACCTGTCTGAAACACTGAAAACCCAGAACTGCACCGGTCTCCTTATGCCTCTCTCTCTCTCTCTCTCTCTCTCTCTCTCTCTCTATCTGTCTCGGTCTTCGTGTACGTGTAATATATATATATATATATATATATATATATATATATATATATATGTGTGTGTGTGTGTGTGTGTGTGTACGTAGCTCGTTCTCCCAGACGCGCTGTGGAAATTTAAAAAATGTCATTTTACGTCGTAATTTCCAGATTATTCTTCAATGTAACGAGAGCGGGGACAAGAGCGTGTTCCGCGTGTCGGGCCGCCTTCATAAATCGGAAAGGGAAAAAAAATGCATCGTGATCGGTCAGCGCAATCATTAGATGTGGTTATAACAGTAGAGGAGATGAGAGAAATGAGAGACACAGGGACGTGTCGCCTCGTGCAGCTGAAGAAGAAGCCCAGCGAGTATATAGTAATAGAGGATCCATTCTTTCCATGCCCTTGCTCCATCTTGTTATCGCTCTATCCATAGTTCCTTTCTATCTATATATTATACGCATTACATGTATATATATTATGATCTCGCGCACGATCAGAAAGCCTATAGATTATAATACGCCTCGGTGACGGGTAAGGTATAGAAGCGAGCAAGGTATAGAAATAGTAAGAGGCAGGGAGGTGGGTTGGGGAGGCAAGAAAGAAGCAAGAGACAATTTACTTGCGAGGATGCGCGCGCGCTATCCACAAGAAAGAGGATAGGGATGGAGCGGGAGAGAGAGAGAGAGAGAGAGAGAGAGAGAGAGAGAGAGAGAGAGAGAGGTCAGCCCATGTAAATGCGGCGGACGCGAGGAGACGCGCGGCATCGATTGGCAATTCATACGTCATCGGCTAGCATGTTTATTACATTCATAAACATAGCGCACGCGCGCCGAGCGGTAGCTGGAATACGTATTTATTTATTATATTCATGCAGCGCCGAGCGGGACGTGTGCATTTATACACACACACACACACACACACACACACACACACACACACACACACATATATATACATGCGCTCAAAGAATTTATGCAGTATGTGCGCGCATAGCATCGGGCATATACGATTTCATAAAACGCGCGCATCAGGAAAAGGAGACGGGAATCGCGCCGTCGGCCTTTTAAATCGCGACGATCCGATCCGCGATTCATTCCACTCGATTTTCTCTCCCCATTCCACCCTCATTTGCCTCGCTGCTTCTCTGTCTCACTCTCTCTCTCTCTCTCTCTCTCTCTCTCTCTCTCTCTCTCTCTCTCTCTCTCTCGCTCTCTCTCTCTATCTCTCTCTTTCACTCTCCTTCTCTGATCGTGAATTTATATGTATAAATCGATACGGAATGGCGCATTTGTGCGTCTTTTTTCACTGTCTTTACGCCGTCGAGCCCCGCGATGCTTGATTTTATTTACGGCGTTCTATATACCCGGCTCACTTTATGCGCGACCGTGCATAGTTCACTTTTTCAATATATATATATATATTTGCCTCGGTCTATATATATACGTTTTGCGATTGGCGAGTGAGGTTAAAGGAGTCACGAGACCGCGGATATTGATAGGCGAAATTGCGTTTGGCGGATAGGTCCTGTGTATATGTGTGGTCTGATGCCTATATCACGATGCGAGCATATCGAAGTTGTCCGTTTTATTTATGTATATATATATATATATATATATATATATATATACATATATATATATATCTAAATATATACATATAAATATCGTATGAGCATATGCGTCGTATAAACCTATAACGTACATATGTTCGTATCTCCCTTTTCTCTCTTACTCATTCAACGCGGTGTGTTGGTCAGCAATAGAGGTAAAATGAAAGACAGGGAATGAAAGAGAGAAAGAGAAGAGAGAGAGAGAGAGAGAGAGAGAGAGAGAGAGAGAGCGAACGAGAGCGGCAGAGTGGTGGAAGCGGCGGCAGGCGGAAGGATCAATATCGCAGATTGCCGGGTTTACTCGTATACGATTGCCGTGTACCAAAGTGCACGGATCTTCCGGCTGATGCTGAAAACTATATATTGGGTAGTTTTCGGATTTGTCAGAAAACCTTTTTTTGCTCCCGTTCGGAGTAAAATTTTATGCTTTGTTTTTTTTTTATTTATTTTTTTTTTTTTTTTGTAAAATTTGAGAAAAATTTGATACATTCACCGACGTTTTTACGAAACGAATTATCGGAAAATTTTGATCAATAGATTTTATCCTGGGAGAGTGTGATTTCGAGATAATTTTCCATGTACGCCAATTAACGAATATTCAATCGTGAAAGCAATATAATTCGATGCGTCGTAAAATTTATCGTTGAATCTTGATAATTGTGACCGTTACGAATAAACGTTATTATGAAAAAATTGCAACGTCTCGCGAGTCCGGTGAATTTTTCGATTATCCCCTTCGAAAATTGTCTGCACGAGCAATGCTTGGGCAAGAACTAATTCCAAAAACAGGCAACCATTCTGATAAATCTTTTCTGAACTATGCTATTACCTCAGACACAACATATAAGTTTCTTAAATGAGTAAATAAATAAAAAAAGAAGAATAAGCTACGACTTCCGAAAATTAATTTTTTCACGATTTCAAGTAGACCTTGAAATCGTGATTGAATAGATGATTGAAATATAGCTTTTAGAAAAATAATGGAACGTCGAAGTCACGAGTTAGAAACTGCAAGACACTGAAGTACATGATCGTTGCTGAGATCCAGTCATAATTCAACCGACCCACATCTTTATCAGGTCATTGCGGGTAAACTGCTAGATGTATAGATCGGCGATAATGTTAGTCGAAATAACAAAGTCTTAATTCGGCATTACAACATTGAAGTAAACAATATGAGTTTAGTGGCCGAGCCAACGACCGAAGCGAATTGCAAAAGATCCGAATTCGCTTCGTCGATACGTAGGCGTACATTTGTTAAACAAAAAAAAATTACTTCAACGAATTTACACTTTTCACATTTTCATTTTCCCGTTTCACGCCCACGTGAGAACGAGGAAATTATCGTTAATTACCGCTTCGCATAGCCCACGTATACATAATTGAGCTTGTTGCGCAGGGGAGCTTTTAGGCGTCGCACGAGGGCCGGCATGTGCCGTAACCTTAGAGGTTAATAACTCGACGGTATTGTGCGAGAGGCGGACGGGGGAGATGCGACGTTCTCTACTCCCCCCCCCCCACTCCACTAGTTCTTTACTCTCCCGCGCTCATTTTCGCAGGGGACGAATACGATATTGTCTCGGCGGCGCGCGTCGCTACAATCGCGCGCGCGCACACACACACGGTCGGCCCGTACGACGGCCGATTGGTCGCGCGCGACGCTCGCTTATTAATCCGTCAACTTTAGCCGGGGCGCGCGCTGGGACGCAGGAACCCGACCTCTAATGGTTTAACGAGCAAACTGCCGCAAGCACCCCTCTTGAAATACGTACGCGCGCGTGCATAGGGATACGTATATGCGGTATCGCGAGGCGTATACGTATTTAGGTAGCATTTTCACGGTTTCGACCATCGGCTCGCCGTGTTTCGTTACTTTTATTTTTTTTATGGAATATAGATATGCGATTAATTATTATTTGCCCTGCCGCGATTTTGGGTATTGTTGGATTAATCGTAAGAACAATGTACGCCCAGGCGCTGCCAGCTACCGAATTAGGCGTAGGTCCTTGTGGACAATATTAACGAGTTAGTATTTTCCTCGGATAACTCTTAATTCATCTCTAATAACCTACACAGATGTAGACATATATCGTCTTAATTATTATCCCATAATTAAACGAGTATGTTTTTTCGGTATGCCAGTATGAAAATGTCTAGCGCTGATGACTAATTCAGCATAACGGCTTATTTGTACATATTTCCGTTGTCTAATTCCGACGAGGTTTTCTCTCCGATCTACAATTCCTTCTAACGAACGACCATCTCCACGGCATTCGATGTCATCGTCGTTCACGACGCGTTTCGGTTGCCAAAAAAAAAAAAAAAAAAAAAAAAAAAACAAGCAAAAGAAATCAGAAAATTGTCGACCGATAAATTCCGCCGCCGCGAATTCGGCCCCCTTCTCCCCTACCCCATCCCCGTTATTTTTAACATTCCGTGTCGACGAGCCGTTAACGCGGCAAGGCGGTGCCAGGCTCTCCCTTTCGCTCGCTCTCCCATCCTCACCCGCCCCCCCCCCCATTCGCGAATCGCCCGGGCGAACGCGTTGCGGAAAGTTTTCTAATTTAAACTTGCCGCGCTCGCGCCGCACCGACTTTCGCACTTAATATCGCGCTCGTACTGCACGACCGCGAGCACACGCGGAGGAAGGAAATTATTGCTCTCGTCGTGGCAGGGTAAAGACTTCGTTTGCTTTTGCTCTCTCTCTCTCTCTCTCTCTCTCTCTTTCTCTTTCTACTTCTCCCTCTCTCCATCTCTTAGTTTAAGTAAGCGCTCACTATTTATGTACCTTATATTTGCAAGACGTACAAGGCCTTAGATAAAAATTAGCAATCGACCAAGAGATCTATCGTTCGTTCTTTCTGTTACTCATTAACGCGAATGAGCTAACTGATTTTTCGTTTTCGCGATCTTGCTTCGTCTCGCACGGCTCCCCAGTAATTTATCTTTGAACAACGTACCACAATTAAGATTTCGTCTGATTTCGCTTATTAAAGGGATGCTTATTTTATAGTTACTCGACGCGCGCTTATAGTGGCAGCAACAGCTCAATCAGTTCTTGCGAACTCGATTGTTTCCAGATCTACGGATGGGCAATTTAATAACGATCGATCGATCCGGCCGAACTTACATCGCAATATCGGCGTATTAACTTGGGCCTCGATTTATTCTCTGGCTGACCTTCCCTGATTCCGAGATCGTTCGGTGGCCTCTTTTAATTCTATTGTTTTTTTTTTTAGAATATCCATAGTTTGTCCAAAGCAAACTTGGAAATAAAATACAACATTGATAAAAAAAATTGCTATGTCTTTACAGTAATAACCATGTGATGCCGATGTAACTGTTTGAAACTCGAGATATTATTTGATGAACTCAATGAGCGACGCCGCTGGTGTACTAATGGGGTTTCCCCTTTCATTAGGGCGAAGTCAACACTGAACGGCTACTATGCCGCGTCTATTTTATCATATTTCGTTTGTTCGATGTTCCAATTGTCTTGGATTTGGCCCTTATGTCACCACGGTAAATACCTCGGAAGTGTATCGGTCGAACTATTCCGTATATCATAAGTGTATAAAGTATACTACTACCCGCGTAAAAATGATCGGTGACATCCCGAATACCACTGAACTAGTCGAAATTTTTATATTAATTTCCATCGATTTTCCTCGAAACTTACGTTATCATTCTTCTGGATCAATTCAAAATCAAATCAAATCAAAATCCCGTACGTCCACGATTTTACTATTTATCTTAAAATTTGGATAATACTTCTGGATACTATTCTAAGTTCTCTGCTTGTTTTTATGTATAAGCTAACATTTATACAGTGACATTAAAGTATGTTAAGTCTAAGATAAGCTTAAACACAATTTTATAGACACGGCGTTCTTCATTGCTATATTTTGATATAAATGTTAGGATATTCTGGAGACTTCAGGTTTGTGGAGCGATTCATAGCATATATAAATCCTATCACTATTTTTGCTTTCAAATTGGAGAGTATTGTTAAGACTTTATATACAGTATGTACAAATGATATCTGCGCATTTATAGTTTTTTTTTTATTATTATATTATTTGTTTTTACTTTTCAGTGATAAAAAAAATGTACTGTTGCGCTTCATTGCAATCAGACCAAGAAGAGCATTCAGCCTTCAGTATCAATCGATATCTATTTATATTATCCTTCTACTGCTGTGTTTTATTCAGTGCTGCATTCAATTTCGAAATTCAAATTGTCCTCCTGCGCTCTAAATTTATATGGTACACCCGATACAGTGTCCAGCATATGATTGCTTATTTTTACGGGTGAATACATCGTTCGGCAAAAGAACAGAACGAAAAAAAAAAAAAACAATTTTCGCCCACTTTACACGTACGGTCTTCGTTCATACCCATAAAGTAATAATTTTCATACAGCGCGAGCGTAGCGCAAGGAATTATTGCTCGCTCGACGATATTAATGCTCGCGTAAAAAAGAACCACTTTACTGCGATGTCGTAGACACGTGTAATGATATTATTTAGTACGCATATAGGCTTTGGCTGCGAGCTGCAATAATTTTACCCCCCTCTTCCTCGCACCCCACGCCAAGTACTTGTAAGTATAACCTATGTTGCATACACACACACACACACACACACACACACACACACACACACACACATATATATATATATCGATGCTTAAATAGATCATTATCCTAAGTCGTATAAATCACACGGTTCGGCCGATAATCATCGCAGGTGGGTTGGTGGTGGCGACGAGGGGGGTGGGGGGCAAGAGCATTACGAATATACAAAGTATTATTATAATGGCCGCGTTTATGCATGTAAGCGTATATCCCGTAATTAATATTGCCTCGATAATTTTGCCATGAGAAAATTCCTTCGTGCGCGGCCGAACAGCGCCCGTCTGGAAAAAATCGGCTTTCAGCTCAAATACTTTCATATATTATAATATAGAGGTGCACGCTCGACACGAGCACGCGCGCGCGCGTGTATGCAGTTTGATATATATATATACATTTGTATACAGCGCGCTGCGGCTCGTTAAAGGCGTTCATAAATGTCAGTTAATATAACGCGTTAATTTTAATTTACACCTCGCGCGCTCGTGCTCGCTGCCCCCCGCCTCCCCACTCCGCCACTCTTCGACCACACTATCAATATTTATGTGTGTGTGTGTGTGTGTGTGTGTGTGTGTGCGCGCGCGCGCGCGTGCAAATATCGCTTATCCAATCTAGACTTGAACCCGAACGCGAGGTCCGTTGCCTCGCGTTACTCCCGCCGATATTTTTGCTCATTAAGCCGTATGAATTATCTATCGTGCGTCCATCGCGATACCTTCTCTCTCCCCCCTCCCTCACCGCCCATTTTCATAACGGCTCGCGATCATCTCGCGAACGCTTCGATGTATTGTTATGTGGATAAATCCATGGATTCCCGATGTTTTATATCATAATGCAAAGCCGCGGGAGGGCCCAGACACGCGCGAGTGCAGATCCCGCAGGTCGATAAGACGCATCCGTCGTCGCCGGGCGCTTTGCGAACCGGTAGTCGAGCGGCTACCCTTCACCACCACCGCCCCTCCCCTCTCCACCTCAGCCCTCCGACGGCTCGTATGCTAATAGCACGGTAGGCTAAAGACACGGACACCGAGGACTTGAAATACGGGCGTATTTATGATCGGCGAGCGTATGACTTATGTATGCGCATGATACTTTCACCGCTAGTTACGCGATAATGCGCGCGGCACGTGGGTCGCGGCCGCGGAGCGCGCGCAAACGGTATCAAGACGATCGAGCGGCGTATTTTATTTTTCATTGGGAGAGCTTTCCTGGGACCTGGGCGAGTTGGTTAACGGATTTAGCGGTTGCGTCTAGGGGAGGAATATTTTTTGGCGAGAGGAAATTCAACTATTACGGAGGATTAAACGATAAATTTCTTTTTATTATTGGCGTTCTATTCATCAATAACGAAACATCTGCTGATGACTTGAAGGTAATTTTTATAGATTCGAATTAGTTGATATTTATTAATTACAGATGTGTAATAAATTTAAGCGGTATGCAAGGAAGATTTAAATGATCACATTGTACAAATGTCACGAGTAAGCTAGAACGATATGTAAATCAATCTTAGCAAAAACTCAGATTCGAGATGTCCCGACCAGAAATATTTCTACCGATTACCCGTGAAATTGGGACGCAATATCCATGCATTCACGTGCGATTATTTTAGGTGTCCATCAAGGGTCGAACTTGACGTAATTTTCTTTACGACCTTCTTCAAGGCTCTGCTATACTTATGCTTTCATGTGCTTATTGCCAAATCTACGAGGAAGATGTAAAATGATAAAAGTATAAAAGTATGTAAGTATATAAAAGTATTTTGAATAGCTTAAGCCTTGATCGTCGCGGAAAGGCTGGATCAGGAGATGATCAGCCGTTCTTCTACAATGAACATTCGCTTGTAAAATTACCATCGTACTTGGTTTTCGTTGAAAGGGCCTCCCAAAAGATTGTACACATACACGGATGACATGCCGGCATCTCTTTTAATTCATTTGGCCTGCACAAAGAAAACACCCGGATTTTTCAGTACAGTTCTCATCACTGTGTTCCATCTGGCCATAGTGATGCAAGAACTGGTGTGGATCAAACCGTGCAATTGCATCTATGATTTCAGTGGCCTATACAGCGATAGATGCTAAGAAATTTACTAGGCATATTCTGAAGAGCCAAGTTTCAGCTGTTTCCTCGCAAGTACTCTTCTCTAAAATGAGGATAACAGCGCGCTACTAATTATCTTCATTTTGAACTATAATACTCAGTTTGTTCGATAATTTGTCAGTTTGCTTTAGTGCTTCGCACCTCAAGTATGTTTCTTCCATTAGTAATCCTGATCCCTGATCTCAGCACGTCCTCGTGTAGACTGTTCTCTAATACGATTCCACCGTTCGCTTTCGTAGCATTTTAACAAGAGATTAAGATTTTATGTTTTAAGCTCAACCAAGACCTCGGCCATTCTTATATACCGTATAGATTCAACATCCTCAGATCTAACAACTTCTTGGATAGTACGAGACATAACCTTTTTAGACTTCACAGAAGTCCATTGCTCTTTTGACTTTTCTTATCAACTTCTCTAATCTTCCCGCCATAGTAGAAAACAGATTCAGAGGACTAGAAACTGATCTATTCGTGTTAATACGTAGTCTTTTTTGACTTCATGAAAATTTCCAATATTTATATTCACGTTAAGACATTGGTGAAATCTTCGACATTAAAAAATCCCTTCTTTACATTTTTCTTGATATTTGGTTAGTTCTTCGTCTCACTTAATATCTGTTTTACTAGCTGATGAAGCTGAAGTAGCATTTTTTAGTCAGTAAATAGGCTCTTCTTTTGGCTACCTGTATCAAATACTCACACACCAGTCAGATGATTTGCCAACGTCATATGGGAGCTCCAATAGGCCGTTAACCTTGCTATTTTTGGTTCTTACTCTACTGGTCATGTTAAATAAGTTTTTAAAGTTTATTATGAAAGCCCAGTTGGTTCTGGTTTACTTCCTGCGACTTGCAGTAGGTTTTGAATTCACGACGGTCAAGACAAACGGGCCAAGACAACTCGATGATAATCTACACCGATCAAGTCCTACTTTACGGTACTAGCCGAAGCGATGAGTGGTAGAAACATAAAGATGCCGTGAAAGGCATCCAACGAGTGTTCGCATTGAAAATCACCAACGTACATATAACCGTAACGCAAGACACGGTTTTTGTAATCGTCGTTCATCGACTAGCGATCGAGTGGAAGAGAATTTACGATTATAGGATGATAATTATATGATCGCGTCATATGCCGGTCGTTAATGTAGATAAACATAGGAAGCACGGTGTGGTGGATTTCTCTATACTGCGGTTCGGCTTTCGACAAATAACAAACATGTAGATTAAAAATTAAAAATTACAAATTCGTTAAAAACTACATCATACGCTATTCGCATGTGCTAGTTGGAGATTTCATCTACATTCCGATATTAAAATATAATTTTAATATTGAAACTATTAATTCGCAATGATATCATTAAAAAGCTTACTACGCGGTTTGCACATTATCATTTCCCCCGCGCAATATATTGATTACACGGAAGCGATTAGCTTATTATTCTCTTAGACTACCGCTTAATCTAGTGCAATTTAATTTATACTTAGAAGGCTACTCTGTTAAATACGCTGTTTATCTTATATATTCGTCCAGCACTATTAATCCTCCGTCCTGCGGTACGATCGTAGAATTAAATCTCACTCCGGTGTTAAAGTAAACGAATGTCTCGACAAATTCGAGGTTCTCGTAAGGATATAGATAAATGAAAAATCTCGACATGATACTTGGCCTAAGGTGAACCGTTGTCCAAGATATCTCGCTCAATGGAAAAACATTGTTTATTTCGTAGTTTTCTTCCGTTGCAATGTTTAGGCCAGCTCGGTAATCGAATATATATATATATATATATATATATATATATATATATATATATATATATATATGAATGTAAATTTTCTCTCCGACTTTGAAGGTTTTCAGCCTTACATCCAACAAGCAAATTCAGTATATGCGCATACGCGATATAATTTGCAGGCTAGCCCGTTACGTTTGCGTAAAATTCGCAGAAATTATCCCGAACGGGCGTCGGGTAGATGTATCCGTCTCACATGTATACGCTCCTATATTACATATTACGGCTTCATGAATGTTTAAATCCTAATATTCGCGCTCGCAACCCGCTGTACCGCGCGGCCTCTTTCTCGTTTAATAAAGAGCCGTGCGAGTGTGTCTTGCGCGCGTGCGCCGCGCTTATATATTATATATACACATGCACATATGAATACCATTAACACGGCAGCACGAGCGGCGAGCGCGATCGCTTTTTATTGGTTATTAGACGTGATTTATGAATGCAACATTGTCTTGTAGCTTGCTGCGCGCGCATTTATTTATTTATAATCGCGTACATACACATTTACCTATGAATTTTTATGCATTCAACGTGCTATCCTCCATCTCTCTCCCATCCTGTTTCTCGCTCTCTCGCTCTCTCTCTCTCTCTCTCTCTCTCTCCTCTCTCTCTCTCTCTCTCTCTCTCTCTCTCTCTCGCTCTTTTCGTCTCTCCGAGCTTATATACATATGGGATTTTGCGAAATCAAGTTGCCGCGCTCGCTGCTATTTCAATTTCAAACGAAAGGTTCTACAGTTCTATCTACAGACGCTCGCTCCGTGTATAATACACACACACACACACACACACACACACACACACACACACACACACACACACACCACACCACACACACACACACACACACACACACACACACAAACACACACACACACACACACACACACATAGGTGTCGATCGGAAGAATTGAACAGAAATTAAATTATATATATATATATATATATATATATATAAGTAATTCCATCGGGATTACTGGGAATGCGGGTCGCGTGTATATTCGTACGCGGAGTCCGTGCTTAATTGGATTAATCAAATTTCACGGAAATCGACTTATATGCAGTCCCTCGTGATTCATGATTGCATTCTATTTCAATTATTAATCGCGAACGGTGCAAACGGTATACGTATTATAGCACATTATGCACGGTCGCGTCTACGTAATCGGCGCGATATGTGTGTGCATATATTTGTTGGAGAGAAGGCGGAGGGTTGATTTAAAAAGGTTCGTTATATAATACAATGTTATTATATATATATATATATATATATATATATATATATATATATAGGTGCCCCCCGCACCCCCACCCTTCGCGCACTTTAATTGATTTATCAACTTGCATACGGTGCTGCGATAAATTGCGCTGGGAATCGATAATTAAGAAGGATCATATATATAGATATATGGGCACTGGCATCGCATTCGGTTATAACGTTTCATTATTCAAGTGTATAGAGGTATTTGCGAAAATGTACAGCTCTATGCGCTTAATTACCATTATAGCCAATTAAATCTCGAAATGAGCGGGACATTTTCGTACCAATTATATTTCATTTCCAACTGAGACGTAAAGAATTATTCCACCAGCGGGGATAAATTCGAAATTACGCTTGGTTGGCGGAAAATTTTTACAAGTACTCCGACTTTCCTTCTCTTACTTTCAACATTGTACGTACGTACACCTTTCTATCCCCTGCTTCTTAAACAAGTCCTTGACTGAAGCGCGGCAAAACTTTGAAGCGGTGCGCATGGCACGAACACTGTTAAGCATAAAAAATTATATATATATATATATATATATATATATATATATATATATATGTATATATATAAATTATCTCTCCACCTTGTGCTAGAATACACGTCGAACTATAACTTATACCTGCTATATGTACATTTATATACACCGGATAAGATCTGAAAATCGTCGCGAGGCATTAAAATATTCAATTAATATATGTGTGCGTATAGTGTATAAGAATCGTAATAAACGCGCGTATATATGTATAATCGCGGCCGCTTGCAAACGAATCTTTTGTCAATGATTCATGGAATGCGCGCTGCAGTAGTGGTATATTAAATGTAGGCGAGAGAGAGAGAGAGAGAGAGAGAGAGAGAGAGAGAGAGAGAGAGTGAGTGAGTGAGACCGCAAGCGGTCGCGGGGGAAAGAAATAAGAGAAATAAAACGTCCGCTTATTAATCGCTCATCAGTATTCAGACAATAATAAACGAATAAATCAGCGGCCTGTCGATGTTATATATATTAGCGATCTCCTCCGAACGCGCGCTCGCGCATACGCGGCGAAATTGCAAAAACGCGCCTGTGCGAACAGAAGCGCGAGCGCGCGCGCACACACACACACACGTGAGGCCATAAATTCCGCGAGTCGTGTTTGTTGCCTCTCTCTCTCTCTCTCTCTCTCTCTCTCTCTCTCTCTCTCTCTCTCTCTCTCTATGCCTATCTATCTATGCCTGTGTGCTATATATGAAATACGAGAGCAGGCCGGCATATGTGTGCGTGTATTCGCGGCCTGTTTTTCTCTCCTCTGTTGCTGTTTTCCTTTTTTCTTATATCATATATTTCATTATACTATCGCGGTTTATATTCGCGTTCTTCTAATTATTATAATTGCGTCAGGTGAGTTATAGGAGCAGAAAAGATGGCATTTCGGTAATGCATATTTTTAACTATAAAAAATGGCCTCGCTATCAATTTCAAACAGATATGGTCTATCTGCCATTCCCAGTTTAATCGTCGAAAGGTCAGATTGACGAAGTATCTTTAGACAAACTGACTTTTTCAGCGCAACGTCTTTGCTAAGTAGTTGTTCGTTTTCTCGTACCTTGCCAATGAATTGTTCGGATTGAACGAAAAAATTAATTACGTAATTTCTAAAATTTTGCCGAACAAACGTGTTGCTTCTGAATTTTCTGATATTTTAAAACGACTCTGACAGTACCACACGATCGATTCACGCAGCAAAATCAAAAATTGAGTCTTTGCACTCGGAAAATCAATTTTGCTACACCGAGCAAATTTAAATTCTACGGAGTTCCGACATTTTTGAGATTCTTAAGAACGAATGCGTATAAAGTTCGGAAATTTGTCTATCGTCGGCAATGCGAGCTAAATACTATATAATTGAGTAGACCATAAAAATGGCACTTTTGCATGTTTGCCACCTACGTACATATGGTATGTATAATAATTGAACCGAACAGGCGTCATTTTTAGCAAAAGCAGAGTTGTTGCGCGAGCTTTAGTTTTTGATTTTTATTTGCTTTTCTTATATTTATTATCTTTCTTATTCTCTTTACTCGTTTCTCTTTCAGCGCTATTTAATTTTCGTTTATTCGCGAATTAAAGGCAATTATGTCAAGTGCGATAGTCCGATATAAACTAGACTGGCATTTAATCGGGCACTATGTATATAAACGTATTCCCCAACACTTCATCGAGATATGAGGCGGTTGTTGAGTTTTGGCCGACGTTTACTGCCCAATCTAGTTTAGGTGCTTAATGGTTTTTCTCACACTGATACGTAAGGCATGTAGTTATGTAGAAAATTATTTTTATTAAATGAAATAACAAATTTTTTTTTATACGATCGCAAATTTGCCTACGGATTTTTTATACAGTTCTATGAATGTCAAACAGTTTTTTTTTTTTTTAAGACAAACTTACTTAGATTTATTTAGAAATATATATGTACACATATTTGTCGGATTCTTCTGATCTGCATGCATATATTATTACCGACTCAGCACTCGGTCTTTTCACTATCGCGCAATGACCGCACAACTTTAGAATATGTATGTAGTATAGACTATACTTGCAAGTCAGTCATCGACCGAGATATTTGCCGTTACATATATATATAGTGAAGCGGTTCTCTTTTCAGTGTCAGTGTCATTGTTGAACTATATATCGCTGGCATGCGCGGCGGAAGCCGGTCCAGTAGCCGCGTCGCGGTGTCCCTCAGCCACATATCTATATAGACGCATGTGAATGGCGCGCTACGTTTTAGCGGGAAATGGTCGTGGCAGGGGGGGGGGAGGGGAGAGAAAGGGACGGGAACGAGGGAGCCCGCAGAAATATACCGGAGAGACGCGCCCGCGTAAGAGGGAAGTCACTGCTTAATTTATTCCGATTCGGCGGTGACGAGGTTTCGACGAGGTCGAACTCCTATATAAAGAGAGAGAGAGAGAGAGAGAGAGAGAGAGAGAAATGCTAGCAGACAAGCGATGCACCGGCGAATGCAATTATTATCGGCTTATTATTATATAATTGACGGACAGGACGGGAGACGGTTAATGAGACCTCTTGAGACAGGGAGACGCGCGCGCCGGCTAGTCTCCGGTGCCCGCGTGCGTCCCCGCGGGTGTGGAGGATATATATACATACATTCATATATATATATATATATATATATATATATATATATATATGGGAGACTGCGCAGCCGATGCGAGATGCGAGGCATCAGAGACGTGTGGTCGGATCGCCGACGCGGAGAAATACATATATATATATATAGCGCGGTGCAGCTTGCCCGATAGAACGGACGTCGGCAGAGACGGCGAATCATTTATTTATTTGCCGCGGCTTTAATTGACGGCCAACTGGCCTGGGATCGGTCGAAGCCGCGCGCGGTAAGACAGCGCCCGACTCCCCCGCCCCTTCCCACAAGTGCATACAGTGCTCCGAGATACGGCACTCTCCTGGCCGTATAAATATATCCGCGTACGCGACATTGTTTCTATATATATAGTGTGTGTGTGTGTGTGTGTGTGTATGTGTATATATGTAAATGTATATAATTCGTTCTAGACGGACTTTAGCGGGCGATCGGCAATATTGAAAGTACTCTGAAACACAATCCGCCGGTAATGCAAAGGCTACAACAGAGACACGTCCAAGCATTACCCGCAGAACGTATTCGATAACATGTCGGGCGTCTCTTTGATTATTTTTGTCGTAACTCGACATTGTACGAGCTCCTTTCGGACACTCGGACGCGCGAGTCGGATAATAAATAATATTTCTCGCCCGTCAACTCGAGCGTCCAAGTATAACGGACGCGTGGCCGGTGGCTCCGCGCAGGTAGCGGCAAACTTTTATCGCGATTAAATAATTCGCGTGAGCCACTGAGAATATAAATTCTATAATTTTAATTTTAGCTTCGTAGATCCGCCTAGGCCAAGAAAGGATATATATGGCCGTCCACGCGCCATTCCCCGAAACCGTAAGTACAATTTTCGGACTATATATTAAGACCGCCGTAAAGTTCGTGTTCCGCCCGTTATCGAGGATTTTACGATATCCTGCCGTCTTTGTGTTATGATCAGCTAAAGAGTGCGTTTCGTGTAGAAGCAAATCGCACAGATTACACCTCGCGTCCGCGCCTCTCTATTATACAATCAAGCATAGTTAAATTGATGATTGGCATTTTCATCGTACAAGATCATTTTTCCGCACACCGTGAACTCAACGTGAAAAATTACGGCGCCTATAGTGCTTAGGCGATATATCTGAGCATAAATCGGACGACTCGTCTGACGGAAATGAGCAAAGTAAGGAATAGTCAGTCGTCGGTACGACCAACATTCGATGCCATGTTTCGCTTTTGTTGCAAAACGCATTAATCCTATAAAGTATATTGGCCGGCCATCGACGTTATTATTATCAACATCAGATCAGATTGAATTGCAACATATGGCTTCGTCTAAATTTTTTAGCCTATATCGTAGAATTTCATTGAAACCTAAATAATATGTTAACAAAAAACATCATTACAATTAATTTTTGTTTATATTACAATTAATTCATCGCGAGCGAATAATTGGCGGTGGGATTTAGCGGTTTCTTTTTATGTACAATCTAAATATAAATGTATTTATATCTATATCGATATACATGAATCTATATAGTATGCGTAGTATATATATATATATATATATATATATATATATATATATATATATATAATACTGCACGACGTTTAAACTCTTTAAACGTGCGCTATAATCGCAAGCATGATCGTTTCAACTGTTTCCAGCCGCTTAATTGAAGGATAAAAGCCTTGATTATTATACCATTTACGGTACTGTGAGAACTTTTTAAATTTGCCAGACATATAAGAATTTCATATATCTTTCTGTATGTGTAGTTGTTCATATGTATATATGTATATGTATATATACAAGTATGTGTGTGTATATTTTCAAGAATTTCTTTGAATTTAGCTTTGAAAAACTACACATATATATTATCTATCTATCTCCTTGTACCTTCGATTTCTCTCGATCCGCGCACATGAAAGTAACGCGCTTATATATATATGTGAATTACAATGTATAACTGATGGCTGAATAGACACGCTTTGCCGGGCCGCTGCAGATCTAACCGTCGAAACAATCCCACATCGGCCGTCGATCTATCGTTTAATACGCGATTTTTCCGAATATCGCAACACAGAAATAAATATACGTTGATTTTTTTCCCCTAGTTCTTTCCAGCGATTTTTCCGATCGAATCCGCGTTGCGTATATATATATATATATATATATACACATACATATATTACAAATACAAAGTACAAAGCGAACTTTATAGATCGAACTATCGTCCGTCGCGCGGCGCGCGCGTTATCAAGGCGCCCGATTATAACTATGTATAAATATATAATGCTCACCCAGTGGGTATGAGAATTGGAGATAATCATATAATATATTAAGACGAATGATTTTGTAACGTCCACTAAATAGAGATAAATTATATATTACGCCTACCTGAGCGTGATAACGCGAGAGTGAAATATATGTAGATACAGAGAGTGGCATCCCGGTGCAACTCTCTCTCGGTATAAAGATAAGCGGGGATATAATATATATATATATATATATATATATATATATATATATATATGTATATAATATATGTATATATATACACATACCGCAACGTATATAATTTATCTCGGTAAATGAAAGTATGCCCCAAGTGTTGAAACTCGCGCCGGGGATCGAAGCAAAAAAATTGTTGGAACCTATATCGCGTGTATATATATATATATATATATATATATATATATATATATATACGCATGAGTGCGATTAATCGGTAAATCCAAGCGAGAGCACAGCTTATATATAACCGCATGAAATTATGAATCACGAGCCCTCGGTTAAGTCTCCTCCGGTATAAATGAATCGGAAAGCGTGCGCGCAGGGACGCGCGGGCATTAAATCAATATACGAGTTCGCGAGAAATTCAGGTGTGATAGAAATTTCTGCGGGTTGGCTATATATATATATATATATATATATATATATATATGTTTATTTATTTATATATGTATATACACACACAAGCAGGAGCGCGCTCTGCGATCTCGGCGATATTTCGCGTCGACACGAATCAAAAATCTCTCGATTATAAGCGCGTATGGTATAATTCAGTTAGTCCACGTTCGGCATAACGATGCTCGAGCGTGCTTTGCATCTAGTAATATGTGTGTGTGTGTGTGTGTGTGTGCGTGTGTGTACATTCTCTATTCCGACAAGAACGCGCAGGTCAAATGCTGAAAAGATGCGGGTTCTTTCGAAAGTATACTTTACTTATATATATAGGAAAAAGAGAGATGCAGGTAATTGCATCGCGTTATAACGGATGGAAAATTAATAATTTATAACGCTCTAGCTGGTTTCTGGGAGCGAAGGAATCAGAAAAACGGAGATGCGAGTGTCGCACGTACATGCGATTGTTTTAATTCTGTAATAAATAATGTAACACTGACGAGTGCTGCTGGAAGACTGAGGCACAGAGGAAAAGGGAGAGAGAGAGAGAGAGAGAGAGAGAGAGAGAGAGAGAGAGAGAGAGAGACAAAGAGGGATAGAAGTTGTATCAGAAAAAGTTGCTCTACAAGAAAGCGCGGAGTCTTTGTGCTGGCAGTTTTTGCTCCCGTTTCTTAGCGGTTTATTGGCCTCACTATACACATATATAGTTGGATTTGGCGTTCGTCGCGCTGTCCGCGGTGTCAGTCGTGCAACTATAATACATAACAGTTGTTATATAGAAATCGAAGCATATATATATATATATATATATATATATATATATATATATATATATACATACATATGTCTGCCTGTATGAGACGAGTTTCATATTTTGTAAAAAAAACTTGGCAGCGCGGACTTGAAGAATTGCCGATGGAATATGAATTTTCTCCCGTTCTGCACCTGGTAAACGTGCGCGCTTGGGCGATATTTTGTAGCATTAAAGGAATATTAAAAAAAAAAAAAACAGAGTTTCACTTGGAATCGTATATTCGATTCTAAAAGTCATTATATATGAGTGGGGAAACGCAAAAATGGATTTCCTGATAGGTAGAACCAGTTTGACTCCCGTTATTCGCGAGTACTTGGGTTTTTTTTCTCGAAATCCGTGTTATTAAGGCAAAATATCGTACACTGTGATAAATAGATATTTGTATTCATTATTTGACAATGGGATTTTTGAAAAAATAGTGTTTTCTATAGTAAAATTACTAGATCTATAGTCAATTTCTAATATAAACTAGTATGTTATAAATAATAAATACAATAGGTTCGATAGAGTCTGTTAGATACAGTAAATTCTTAAATTTCAAAGAAAAATATTAAATTGTAGTATTACATTATTTAGTGTATATCTATATTGCGTGTTAGAGTTGAAAAAAGTAGATCTATATAGCAATAATTATCTTTTACAATTTATAGTTATGCAATTCTGACCCAACGTGAAAGTATCAGATGCCAGATCAACATCAATCTTTCAACGCATATATACATATACATACATATTCCTATATATACATCTATATGTCTAATATGAAACATGTTTTTACTTGGTAGAATGATAGACAAGTCATGTAAATGAAAAGGTATAATAGTTTTTTTATGATCAACATAATTTAATAAGTTGTTTTAGTCATTAATTAACTTTATACTTTGATTAACTTCAGATTATACTAAGTTCCAGTAATAAATTATATACAAAATACGTCAAAGCCTCAGCGTTAATGAATTTATTGTTTATTTATTGTTTATTGTAGTTTTTCGTTAAAAGAACCTTCGCCCATATATTTAATTGCAATATATATATATATATATATATATATTGTTCTCCTATAATTTTAATTAAGGTAAGTGTCCCAGTAGAATAAGAAAAAAAATCACTTCCCAGTAGAGCAATTAAATTAATTATAAATCTTCATTCAATCAATCGGTCTACCGCGCGGCACGAAAGCCATCAGGCCAGGCCGTAAAGAAAAACCACCTCGCCACGGTAGGAAAGCCGACTAAATCCAACAATTACACTCCCCCACTGCTCGTCGGCCGAGCGCGACGATAATCGTTCATGGACCCCGCGAATATATATATATATATATATATATATATATATATATATATATATATATATATAACTGTCACCACGAGCGTGCTCGCTTCGGCAATCATCCGAAGAAAAAGAAAATACAGCCGGTAGCAATTATATATGTATATAGAAAGGGTTCCATATATATCTTATGCATATGTGTATGCGCGCGCGTGTGTGTGTGTGTATTTATAAGAGTCCATGAGGTAAAGTGCGATTTTTTAACTCATGCGTAAATCTATACGTATGCGTTCTCTTATATCCCCTGCGTCTTTTGCCTCTTCACTTATGTCTCTCCCTCCCTCTCTCTTTCTCTCGTTCTCTCTCTCTTAAGAATTGTTGTGATATTTGCGATATTGAAATTACGGCTTATTTTCGTTATGCTGTAATAGCTTGACTATAATTGTAATATTTCTGTGCTGGCCTATGAAGGACCATGAGTCCTTGGGCTATAATAAATGAAATTCTAATTCTCTCTCTCTCTCTCTCTCTCTCTCTCTCTCTCTCTCTCCCTCCCTCCAGCCCAGCCACTCTTTCGATACCACACCGAGAGCTCGAGCTCGTGCGTGCCTGCCCGACGCCTGCTCCAGTTCCATTCACGGCAAAAACAGTGTCGCCCTCGCGCGCCCGCCCGACCGCTGGGCCCGCCGGCCGCGCGTCGGCGGCGGCCGTTTTTACGCGCGGCCGATCGCGGCGCGGAACGGGCCCCCGCGGCCCGCGATCCCGCGAGAGAACGCGCACGCGGGAGAATCGCAAGGGAGAGCCTCATCGCCGCGCCGCGGAGACTCTGGAGCCGTTCCCGGCGCTTTACTCCGCGGCCGGCTTTGCGCGAGCGCGCGCGCGCGGGGCTGGCGGTGGAGGCGGGAGAACCGCGAGTGCGTGAATTATTTAGGTCTTATACGAGAGGAAATTTTTCACGCGCACGTCGGAGACCGGGAGATGGTTTTATTTATTCGTCTTTTATTTTATTTTAATTAATTTTTTTTTTTTTTTCATCTACTCGTCCCGGTTCTCGGACGGGCGTGTTTCTTTCTTCATTCGCTGTCCGCCGGTCGAGTTTAATTTTTGTCCAATTTATTATAGATAATTTATGTACTCGGAGCTTTTTTGCCTGTCCGAGTGAGTGTATATATATATATATATATATATATATATATATATATATATATACTTACGATGCTATTAAGATGGAAATGGAATCTTGCCGGATTAGTGTGTAAGACGGGCAGCTGCTTGACATCGGCGTTTCCGAGATTCTCGGGTGCAGCTCTCGGTCAATTCCCAGCGTGGAGATGGTTTTTTATTTTTTTTTTTTGTTAAATAATTGATTTTATATAAATACTCTCAAGATCGACGCACGCGTCTCCTTGAGATTTGCACTGATTCAAAATTATAATTAAAATTTTTTACAAAATGAAATGTTGCAAAATGAATGTGAACAATTGAGATTTTTATTTCTAATATTGAAACTTAACTTAAAATTAATTAAAATTAAATCAAATTAATTCAAAGGAATTAAAATAAACTTAAAATTACTTAAAAAATACAGAATTCCGATCGATTTTTAAGAATCTTGTCTTTTTCTGTATTTGTCAACGGCAAATTTTCATTTTCTTTCGTTAAATTTATCCAGTACATCGTAAATTCACCATTCAATATTAGATACCAAATGCGTCAACGCTATAAAATACAGTTGTACAGTTTATATATTGAATAAGTCACGAGACGCTTAGTAAAGCAGAAATGAAACTTTCAGGCATTAATAACCGTCGCAATTTACGATACATAAAAATCACATTGAATCCCATCGAAATCATTAAAGCTTCGGGCTATTAAAAAAAAAAAAAAAAAGGAGAAGAAAAAAAAACGAAAGAAAGAAAGAAATAAAAAGGAAAAAGACGACGAAAGAAAGAAAACGGGCGCGCGTCGCGACGAAAAAAAAAATTTCGTAATGCGCAACTTTAGTGTCATTGCCATATTATATACGGACACTCCATCGAACCAAGAAGAGGGTGGGGTGGGGCGGGGAAAAAACGAGAGAAGGGGAAGAGGAATTCGAGCCCGCGGCAGTTCTGAACGTAACTCAATTACGGAAGGAAATATTATACAGAAGCCGCGCGCGTCGTCGCGGCTGACGGTGAAATGAAAAGGCTAAGCAAACAGGACTGCGTTCCCCTTCTCAATATATATATATATATATATATATATATATATATATATATATATATATATATATGTATATGTATGTGTGTATACGTAAACTTTTAATCCAGGCAGAACCGAAACGGTGCAGAATTTATGCTTTATAAACAAGGACGACGTTAATCGTCCATTTATAATCTCATAATTTCGCTAGTGAGAGAGGCAGGGGCGGATAAAGATAGAGAGAGAGAGAGAGAATGAGAGAGAAAAAGAGAGAAAGAGAGAGAGAGAGAGAGAAGGAGAGGAGACAGAACCGCGCACGCGCGCATACCTGCGCGAGCATCCGCCTCTCGCTGTATAAATTTCATAAATTATATCGACGCGCGCTCCTTCGCTCTTTCTCTTCTCATCGCGCACAAAGGGAGCGCGCGCGAATGAATCGCAAAGAGAGAAAAGCGAACGAACGAGACGAATGAGGAAAGGAGAAGGGGCGAGAGAGCAGCCAGGGGGGAGGGAGGCAGGGAGGAGCGTAGAATCGCCAAGAGTATAAAAAATCAAAAAGAATCCGAGAGAAAAGAGAAGCGAGAGAGAGAGAGAGAGAGAGTAAGAGAAAGAGAGAGGGGGAGTTAGCGGGAAGGGGCGAGGACGAAGAAGCGCGGGTCTCCCACCTTCCCAAAAAGGTCGATATATCTTTCGGCACCTCGTTCTGCGCGAGAGAGCTCCTTTTAAATCGTCGGCCCTCAATCGGGGGAACCGTAAGCGACCGTTCCCTCTTTCTTCCTCCTCCGCCTCAAACGTGCCAGTTTATATATATATTTATCGCGCGCAGTAGCCCCCGCGGGGCTCTCTCTCTCTCTCTCTCTCTCTCTCTCTCTCTCTCTCTCTCTCAAAAAACGTCGGCTGACAGCGCGGCATATAATAACCGCGGCGGAATGGCCGCGCCGACAGCCCACCCTTCTCATTAGCGATATGACAGATGCGCGAACCCGATAGAGACTCCTGGATTATCAAGCTTATATATATATATATATATATATATATATATATATACACATATATATTTATAACTTTGTAACTATATACAGGACATCGTCTGTATAAATACAGCTTTTCGAGCATGTCCGTATAAATATAAGGTAGATGCAGGGCTAATATAATGCACATACTTGTGAAGAATATATATATATATATATATATATATATATATATATATATATGTGGTGTACCAGAATTGTAAAAGAAATTTTCATATTTCGATCGTGTATAGTTTTTGTTAGTGGAACATGGGTCAATGTTTTTTATTCTTGATGATTATCTTTGAAAATTCAACTAAAATCTGTCTATTTCGAATATATAAATTTCTATATAGAAGGCAATAAAAATTCTTTTTGCTTCGAAAACCTTACAGAAATCTGAAAATATTTTAACAACTACGGTGATTAACATGAATTCTAATGAATAATTAATAAGTCTATTGATAACGGGTAGAATATTCAACAAAATTCCACAGCCTAAAGATGTCAAATGGCTAAGGCTGGTAACAGGTCGCACGTAAATTCTGGCCCTACAAAAAAAGTAATATCATATGGTATTTGTGTCTACAAACTATAGAACATATAGAGAGATAAACAGACTAAAAACCTTAATATTAAAAACACATTTTAATTATATATATATGAATTGCGTTATTGGTAAAATCTAGCGATTATATTAATATGGATTAGTAACATTATGAGTGCAGTATCAATTTAAACACAGCACCTAATTTGTGCAGACATTAGATGTAGATCCAGAAAAAAATATATTCGAGCCATTCGGATATATATATATATATATATATATATATATATATATATATATATACATAGCTGCAATCACGGATTGACGAATGATCCCGCGCGCCGACTTCGCAAAATCAGAATGTCACGCTGAAGGGCCGGCTTTGGCATCGAACTAACGCGCCGCCCCGAGACCCCATTGCCATTACCATAATATTCCAATAGCGCGGGTACATAAAACGGAGGCAGCGAGCCCGCGCGCGGCTGCTTATAATGCGCTGCGGGAGAACCCGCGCCAGTCGGGGAGCACGTCAAACCGATATGTGGAGAGAAAGAGAGAGAGAGAGAGAGAGAGAGAGCAAGAGAGACATTTTCTGCTCTCGCGCTTTAAGCGTATATATATATATATATATATATATATATATATATATATATATATATACATAAGTGAAGGGGGAAGAAGGAGAGCCAAGGTGACGGGGGTAGCGACGGCAGGGAGGAGAAAAGGGGGAGCGTGCCGCGATCGCGGCTGTATAGCAATGGTGTTGGGCCGCTGACATATTTATCGGCGGTCGCGCCACCTGCAACCGGCCTCCGCGCGCCGCGCCGCCGGGCTTATACGGCGCGCGGCATCCGCGATACAGAAGGACCAAAGAGGAGAGAAAGAGAAAGGGAGGCAAGATGCCCTCTCTCTCTCTCTCGCTCACTCGCTCTCTGTTTTGCCCATTTGTATTGCAGCGATGCGCTGTCGATGCTACACCGTCGACAGTCCAGTTTACCGGGCCTGGCCTCTCACTCTCCCTCTCGATCGAAGCTTTCTCGATCTTTTGTGTATATATATATATAAACACTCCTTTATCGCACTGCTCGCGAGCTCGAGCCTTTCCCTGTCTCTTGCACTGGCGCGTGAGAAAAGGATCTTCTTAAGAATGCGTTCCCTTATAAATCTCGGTTCCACGATGCACAATTAATAATAGTAATTAATTGAATGAAAATAAATGAGCGAATCATCGAACCCTGGTAACTAGGCTTGCGCTCTTTCTGATGATTATGCGAGTCTACTAATTATTTCTTAAGGGATAATTAAAAGTTGGGTATGATTTTTAACATGTTGTAGTATACTTGTAGTTGTCATACTAGTCGTTTATACTAATCTAATACTCATTTGCTCTAATTTCAAGTTCTTGTACACTTTCGACGGCATTTGGCACGTATAAATAAACGTATGCTCTACATCGTGTACAAGTCAGCCCAGATAATATACATGTCAACGAAGCTATTCATTCATTTCTGAAAACATCCACGTTTGGAAAGGAATTGGCTACAAATCCACGTTCTCCTGATTCCTATCCATCAACATACCAATTTCAGGTCTGAATTGCTTAGTCCACCATTCTTGTTCAAACTTTATCAAACGAATTTGACACAAATCTTCAATGTGCATATTACTGACGTAACTTGATAAAAACCTTTGTCTACATCAAGTGATGCATTGGAAGTCGCCGTGTGAATTCCACGAAAGCCTAGTACTCGCTAGCTTACCTTGTTTTTAGATAAGCTACACTATACACCACTCAAAATTTGCCAGTTAAGAAGAAACAAGGACAAAGTCCTGAGTTTATCAAAGATATATATATAGCACATCCTGAGCTCCATAGCTTACTCATCTTCCAGATAAATAACCGCTACTTCAATTTGTCATAGAATCGTATAATATCACTTATTTAATTGGTATCTCTATGTATAATCCGCTTCTATGGAGATTGCAGACCAAACGGTAAATCAGAAAGTCCGCATAACTTGGAAAACTATTTTTTATGTGTCCAATCTCTCAGGGTTACTAGAATGACTATATTGTTTGTTTAATATCAATATTGCTGTGGCTTTAGAGTTATGCATCTGTTTAATTTCTGTGCTGTACAGGTTTATGGATCGTCTTTTATTTCAAGTGTGCAGTGTATGAGGTGAATTCCTAATGCAGGAAGCCTCCATTGTTACGCTTTTGTGAAAAAAAATTACTTTGATCTTAGTATGCATTCACTGCAATCCCTATTCCACTGCTGTAATTTTCAAGTACTGTCAGTGCTCGCTACATTATGTCCACCAAGTCGGTCATCAACGGTGGTCACCTTAGAATAAAGATGGCATCCGACCGTCAATTTCATACATTGAAGTAATGTAACAGGTTTCCATTACTAAGTATAACAGAAGAGGAGAGAGGAGCCCTCCGTACGATCAGAGAAAGTTTGAAATTTCTATAATCAAGCACTCTGTGCAATCGACCAGAATTGTCAGTACCGTGAATAATAATAATCAGCATATTGAAAATTAGCCGATCAATATATCTGGTCAGCACAAATTACTACAGTGACCATTATAACTTTAGTTAAATTCTGGCTAAGGGCACGATAGACGCATACGTTCACTTCTGCAATGAATTTCGTGGTCGAAATGAATTTGACTCTCAAACAGATAGATAGTTCCAGTGAACCACCATTCTATAAATTTGTAAACATTAAAGCAATTTGTTTTGGATACGCTGACTTAAATGGATTAATGGATTTTAATCCAATGTTTTACAAACGACCTTCGTCGAATACACTACAGCAGCTGCTTGCTCCGTCCTTCACAAGGAAGTTCTACAGTTATTCTGTACTATTATTGAATTTCTCTATTGTGTGTATGTCCTTTGGGAAATCATTTCATTGTTGTCTTTAAGCTTTTTCTGCATACTAATCAGTTTGTCCTTAAGTTACTTATTCGTATCATCTATTATTAAGTCTCTCATGTTCCTTTAAATGGAATCAACATATTATCTAAGACTGAAAGTATATTTCAAATATTTCAGATCTTATGTATCTCAACAATAATTTACAAAACATAGTAACGTCAATTATCTGCGTTATTATTAGATTAATAACAAAGGGTTCGTTATCTATATTAATAAACTTAAGATGTATCATAGTCGCATATTATGATAACGTCTTTCTGCTGTCACTCTCATTTGTCCTACCTCTGCAGCAACTGAGGATTGTTATCATCACTTCTCACTTCTAGAGGTATTCCCTTTTCCTTGTAGCATCGTATTAGACTAACAAATCTGTCTTTCGACCTCTATTTATTGTATGGAATAAAGATTGAGACCATAACAATCCTTTATTGATTTATATTCTTTGCTACCTTGATTTCTATTGGTAATTAAATCCAGCTAACAAGTTTACTATACAGTATTTTAGATCCACCATCTGCATCCTTCATTAAGTTTGTTTCAATTTCCTAATGGTAATTTTACAAGGCCAAGGTTCATTTGTAAGTAACTATATAAACCACTGCCATGTATGACGCTGTTGTTATCGAGGTCTCGTTGCTGGAAACTAAATTGCTTAGTTGAAAGTACCTAAGTGACTTTCAAATCGATCACATTTAAATTTTGTATTCTGTAACTTCAATGAACTCTGCAATCTCAACTCAGAAGAAAAAGATCTAAGAAAATTACTAAAGTCCTACTAACAAGTCGTTGTAATACAGATAAATCCGTGCATGCTCAGAACTTCAATATGGAGTATCCGACTTAAAAAATTATTTTTATATACTTTTAAATTGCAAGTACTTGAAAATAGCGGTGAAGGATGAATTGTCGGGTTAATGAACGTCAAGGTTACAGTGCATACGAAGCAAAACTGCTCGACAGATCCATTCTCCATGCTGCCTCGCTCCTTCTCTCCATCTCTACTTCCCTCGGGGGTCCCGAAGATATACCTTTAAAGTCTATAATATACATGGAACTGCATAAAGAGAGAGAGAAAGGGAGAGTAAAGAAGAAGGGAAGAGGGAGGAAATCACGCACGCGCCTCTTATATACATGAGCGTATATAGGTATTACTGAATTGAGGAAGGCGGTTTTATACAAAGCGTCCCGTAAATCCGCGCCGGGTTCGACACCCGACATACCCGCCGCTCGCCACATTATACCCATCTTTCTCTCCTGCAAAGTTGTTTCACTACGTTTCTCTCTCAGAGAAGCCAAGTCATCTCTCTCTCTCTCTCTCTCTCTCTCTCTCTCTCTCTCTCTCTCTCTCTCTCTCTCTCTCTCTCTTGTATTCTCACCGATGTCTCTACGATACACAGCGCGAAATACGTTCAAGGGATTAAAAATAATAGGCGGGCAGAACGGGCCTCTCGCACATTCGGCGCGGGGGCCCCCAGATTCCGCGAGATTCCAGACGAGCACGTGCAAGAAGGAGCGAGAGAGGGGGGTGAATGAGAGAAAGAGAGAGAGCCAAAAGATATTCGATCGTCGCTCACGTCAATTACTACCGCGAGAAAACTTTCTGGCTTCTCCGGACTCCTCTCTCTCCCCCTCCACCTTCTCGTCGTCCTCTTTCGACAGTCTTCGTCGTGCTACTCTCTCTCTCTCCTCTCTCACTCTCTCTCCCTCTCGCCCCCTCGCCCCTCTGCCGGTTGACGTGAGATATTCAATTCAGCGCGACAAGACAACGAGTGCGGAGAAAGAGGAAACGAGAATTTATGTATGTGGAAGCCTTCCCTTTTGGCCGCGCGTATAATTGTTTAATTGATTTGGTATGGCGCGAGGATGTCGCGAAGAATTATACCGACGTGACGGGAGTTGAGGGCTTTCTTTCTCCGAGCCGAGATAAAAAGAGGCGCGGGACGTATATCGGAGGTGAAATAACTCGAATGGGGCGAATAAACATGCGCGGGACTTACGAGTTCGTTAATTTTGAGATATTACACGTATTTCCAGCGTTGGAATTGAATTTTTTGCCGCCCTAAGCCGGGGCGAGCTTGCCGTTCTCATTATCAATATTGGGAATAAAATAAGCATTAAACGGAATGACTGTAGATCGTAATAATAGCAGAGTGGGGCAAATGAAGAAAATCAAAACTATCGAAGCAATCCCATTCGGTACAAAATGGAATTTACGAATGTTTCTGTTGATTTGATGTGTATTTTTCATGATTTCGAGTGAATTACATTTATGAACACATTAGATTCGAAGCTGAAAAATTATGGATGGAATATTGAAGAGATTCAAGTATAGATCATTGACAGAATTTTGGAAACTGTAATATCACCATGAGCCATCGCGCATCTTAATTATGCTGATCAGCTATCCGGTCAAAGCAGATATATCAAGGATTCTTCAGTCTATCTAGATTGCTGCCATGATTACCTAAACTTAATTTATTGATGCATCAAAACTTCCAGAGAAATTCAGCAATCAATTATGACAGACATCATCGAGCAAAAAGATTGCAAATACAATTCGTAAAATATAATTCAATTTGTGAATCGAAACCAAATGGCAGTAAAAATAAATTTTTGATGGAAGGTATAGAGTTAATAATTCTTCCGTCGCTGTGTTTGATGGCCCACGCATGAGTTCCTTGAATACGAAAAAGTGCGTTTCCTATGAGACCAGGCGCATAAATTCATCGATAATTTTAAAATATCACGTGGGTTAAATATTTAAGTTTTTGTTACATCTATTTATTAACATATAGCAGCAGATTTTAAATACATTAGTAAACAAAAGTCCAGGTAGACTGTTCGTCCATTTCGATAGATAATAAAGAAATGATGTTTAGTTAATCTTAATTCGATGTTGCACGTAAATAATTCTTATGTATATCTAATATACTTATTATTTTCATCGCAAGAAGAATAAACATTTAATTTATTTACAATATGCCATCGGCATAATATGAAGTTTTCTGTTTTCTGATTATTTCCATGTGTTCTCTGTCAATCATTTTTAATTACATTATTGCCAAAATTTTATATCTGATTTATCCAAATAAATAACATAAAGATCATTTAAGTATTTCTAACAATTGATCATAAAAAAATCATAGAGAACATGAATCTATTTTGTATTATTTTTTTAATTATTCTGTAATTATAATATCGTATTCTAGACTGTTGATACCAAAGAATTCATTTATAACTCCAACAAAATTCACTGGTGTATTGGTGATTTTCTGTGTATTCTGCCAACATATTCTATAATCGTTAATATTACCGATGAAAAAACTCTCATATTATATATTTCTCAGACACCCGTATGCAATCCGCTTTAAAAATCCACGGCGCGGCTTTTCGTGGCAGGAAAAAGGATGCGGCAGGCTGCCGCGCTCACGGCAAGATTCGCAGTTCAGATCCGACCTTCTTCTCTCCCCGCCATGTGAATGGGAGGAAGAAAGTAATCCGGCGAATCGAAGGGCGCAGAAGGGAGCGAAGGAGGAAAAAGCCGAAAGAGAGATAGAGACGCTTGTAGGAGACTGTATACCCGCCGCCTCTTATCAGTATATAATCGTTCGCCCCCACGGCTCCTTCCTGTGTAAATTGTTCTCCACCATACCACCCTCCCGCCCCGCGCTCCCTCGTCCATGGCAACGCGCCGCGCCGCGGCAAACCGCGGCACGGCTGCGACGGTGCGTACAGCCGGCGCGGATTGCACCAATTCGTATATCTCCGATTGGATTCGTTATTTTCGCTTTTACGCGCGGCCGAGCCCTGGCGCAAGCGGGATCCAGCGCCGAGAGAGAGAGAGAGAGAGAGAGAGAGAGAGATGGTGGAAGGGTGGAGGGGGAAGAGAATCGGCGGAATATACCGGCGTACATACACACGCACGCGCACACACGCACACAATAACGTACACGCATCCAGGCACACAGACCGACGCCATTATAAACATATACAAATTCGTCAGAGGCTGCCGCGAACAATGGGCCGTTTAGCACCCGAGATATATATCATTATGCCGCCACTGCACTGCGCGCGAGCGCGCGCGCGCGCCGCAGCCCATCGCCACTGTTTTGTGCCCGCCACAGCCACCGCCCGCTCCCTCCCTCTCGCTGTCTCCTTATTCCCTTTCGCGGGCCAAAGGAGAAAAAGAAAGGCCGCAGCCGCAGCCGCCGCCGCCGCCGCCGCCACCACGGCCGCGCTGCGTCGCCGCCCGGTGTTTCTCCGCACAAGTATATATATATATATATATATATATATATATAATCCACCTCCGCCTACTTATGGTTCATTCGGAGGAAGATAGAATGGTTCTCTCTCTCTCTCTCTCTCTCTCCCCCTCCCTTTCTCCCTCTGCCTCGTCGTCCCTGTCGCTCTGCACCCTTTGCCTCCTCTCTTATTCTCCTTGCTTCGGCTGTTTTCAAAGTCGAAGAGAGAGGTATATATCGCGCGATTTTATCGGTCACGCCCGCGCGCGAGGAGAGATATTGTATTTTTCTCGAGTCATTTGCGCGTGAAGCCGCGATAGATCTCCCCCTCCCTCCCAGCGATGCCCGCTGCTGATCCCGCAGCGCGCTACTGCTTCTGCTTCCTTTTGCTCTGCCGAACCCCCCCCCGCCCCCGTTTCTGCCGCCTCCACCCACTCCTTTCACGACTCCCTTCTTTCTCGTATTATATATATATCGCAGAAGGACGTGAATCGTGCGCTACTTTGAAGAAGTTTCGAAGTTCTTCCAATGCTTCGACTTTTTCTTTTCGTGTATCTTTATATATATATATCTGGAATTAAATTTGATGGGAGGATATATGGGATTTCGAAGAGAATAGATGGTCCGTTTTTCTGCACCTTGTTTCTACATAGAAAATTAAGATCAACTGTAAGTGATATAGATTCTTAATATTTTTCGATGGCTGATTTTCGATGCGCACAGTACGCACGACCCATCCGTCTCGCTCACCCGTGGATGTCACCACTTTGTTCTGATGTAATTTTCATTCAGTTAAAATTATTGAACCCATTACTATAAAACTAGATACGGAGATTCTCTATTATCTTCGAACGGGTATTGGCTGTATTTTTCTTAAAAATCGACGGCCGGCGAGTAGATGGCGACTTGCACTTTTTGGAAAATTCACTCGAACTAACGATTTTCAACAATTGCACATCTTCAAATAATTCTTTGTAAACTTTTTACTTTTCATGTTACTTTAGCATGTGTGAGAATAATTGTTCTTAGCTATACAATTGGTTCTATAATGTAATAATTAATAATTGTTCTTAGCTATATCATGTATAAAGCTTCAAATAACTGTTTTTCTTTTGTACCTTTCAGCAAATATTTTATTTATTATGAATTAAGATCATTGTTATCATGAACATGCCTAGATATAAAAAATCCAAATTTTCTGGAACAAATTCTACGAAGTAGTATTAAGACTGCTAAAATGAGGTTTAGTGAAAACTTGAGTACGATTCTCAATTATATGATTCAAATTTGAGATTATTAAAAAAAATTTCAAAAAACTAAAATTATTACATTTTTCTCAGTGGACTATTTTTCATAAAATTCGCAGTAATATATTAGGAGGCGGACATAGTTTCCGACCTTCACGTTAAGATGGCGGTATAAGTAGTACGAAAAGTTAGGTGAGTCGGATCCAGTACTTATTTTTCAGTTTTGGCATTTATCAATTAAATTCAGTTAACAGGCGCCAAAATTTGTGTAAAAATTATAATTTTTTGACCAGTGAAAAATGAATCGTGATAAATAATTTTTTTCGCCATGTCTTTTTGCACTGTTTTGATTTGAAAAAAAAAAGTGCAGCAGAAACTTATCAATTGTTTCAAGAATGTTATGGCGAACATGCTCCATAGCTTACAACATATAGAGAGTGTCTTCAGAGGCTTAGAAGTGGAGATTTTGATGTTAATGACAAATAACGCTCTGGAGAACCGAAAAAGTTTGTAGATAGTGAATTGCAAGCATTATTGGATGAAAGCTCAGCTCAAACGCCGAAGGAACTCGCTAAGAAGTTAGGAGCCAGTGGCAGAGCAGTTGGCAAACGTTTACGTGCGATGGGAAAGCTTCATAAAGAAGAAAAATGGCCGGAATCGATACAACATCGCACAGTCTTTGCTTGTCAGGTAAAAACGAAAAAAAAAAACAGGGTTTTCGTTGGCGTATTGTGACTGATCGTGAAAATTGGATCTACTATGACAATCCTATGCGCAAAAAGGCATCGTCGAGATGATTCTCGTTACAAATGGACAGTTCGGATCAAGATGTGATCCACGCGTTGGTCGCTCTTGTCTCCCTTGCAGTTCGCTGCCCACCCTTCTCCTCCCCTCTCCGCTCCTGCTGCTCCCACACACTGAACTGTCGGCGCCATCGCTCTTTCCTCTGCTCGTCGATGGCCAAGGGTTCAGTGTACCGATGGCACAGGCTGCAAAGCGCGACGCGGCAAACAAAGTTGATCACGAACATTTCGCTCGGTTGCGCTGCGACTGGCGGCGTTATTTGCGCATAGGTAAAGGTCGGTCAGGATACGTCCTCGGATTCTCTGTCTTTGTTGTCCGTATGCGGCCCTTTTGTTGCACTTGCAGTTACATCAAGAGAGAGAGAGAGGGGGGGGGAGAGAGAGGAATAGGGTCGGTGACGTACTCGTCTCGCGCTCTACGGGTCGTGGTTTTCAGTACTGCGCGCACGGCGGGTGCATCGGTCACACGAACCGAATCAGCCATGCTGCCCCCCCCCCGCCAATCCTGGTACGCGCACGCGATGCCGAACGCGGATTCGCGAACGCTCGATTCGCCTAAAGTATACAGAAGCCGCCGGGTTGCCGAGCATGCGTCAATTACGCTGACGTTCGAATCGACACACATAATAGGCGAGTCTATTCGCGCGAATTGTTCCTCAGTCGATTCGGGTGATCCGTGTACGAAGGGGGAATGAGGAAAAGAGAGGGGGAGACAGAGAGAGAGAGAGAGAGAGAGAGAGAGAGAGACAAATGAGCAGATTGTTACGTCTCGTTTTGTTAAGTCCAATTTTATTATTAAAGATTAATCATCCCTTGTTGACCCGCAACAGTGCATGCAAACGAGAAATACGTATAAGCAGAGTTTATGTCGTCAGTCACTATATCCAACCAAAAACAATTCAACTGTATATGTCTGTCGATAGGGGTAAAAAATACGCACGAAATTCCAAATATAATCTTTCCCGTTCGCGAAATCGCAGTCAGATCTTCGGTGACTAGAGCTACTCCAAAATGTTTCCACGCGACTTCTCGTTTACTTAGTAAAAGGAAACACTGCCGTTCGCAATGCCGGCGTCCGAATTCAGTAACACACGGAGTAAAGCACTAAATGTATCCTTAAAAAAAGAAAAAGACGTCCAGAGGATTGTCAGGGGAGCGAGAACGGCTCTGCCGCATGAAATGTCGTCTTCCGCGAATGCCTTGAAAATAGTTACCAAGAGGATTACCAAGAGGATAAAAATAAAGCGTTGCTAAACGAAATCGACGTATCGTAGTCACCACTTATTACGCTTATATAAAGCAGGTATTCCACAATTTAGCGAATAATTCGAAAGTATCTATAATATGTGATTGAAATTTCAATAAATTGAGCAACCTTTGTAAATAAGAAATTCGAACGAGAACTTTAAATCCAAAAATTGAATTGAATTTGTGAAAAAAAATTTTAAGCTTGATGAAGCTGGATGCAGTCGGGCCCAACGAGAAATAACTCGTTAGCCAATCGGTTAATAAGCCTGGAAGTTGTCGCTTACAATTTTCCCATGGAATGTGCAATTTTTCTCCTTTCTAGAATTTTTTATTGCAATAATCTATAATTATCTTATGCCACGTTACTGTGATAGTTATATATCGTTTTCAATTATCTATTTTGTATTAAATTTTAATGATTTATATCAAATTGCGAAATAATCGCGGTTTAAATTAAAACTAATTGTGATATATATATATATATATATATATATATATATATATATATATATATATATATATGTCTGTAATATTACATTTCTCTTTTCAAATACTCAAATGCAATTAAAAAAAAGAAAAAGCACTATCGCATAACATATACAATAATTCAGAACTATTCTGCTGCAGTAAAAAGTGCAAGGCACTTCCATAACGAAATGAGCACCATATAAGTTACCTATTGGCTGTAAATTATTCGAAAACAAAACTGTGTTTATGTCGTCGTCCAGGAGTAGGCAGAAACGCTATTATTTAGCAGCAACTTGGCTGAGCCGTAAAAGAAAGCCGCACTCCGCGCTTCGAAAAAAAACGAATAGAAAGGAGGCGAAAACAGCGAATGCATCGATACGTGGCTGTTTCTTCGGCGGCATTATGGCGTGCATATAAATAAGAAAAATTTCAGGCCTTCGAAGCTTCTGGATTTCTTCTCATTTCTTCTTGTTTGGCGGTTTTGTCAATGTGTTATTTAAGACCGAAGAAGTCTTAAAGAAGTCCGGACGGCCGTGCGAGGACAAAATAAAAATCGGAAAGGCTGTATTTCTTCGTTAAAAGTTGAAAATGATCTTTTGTACGAGATGATCTCTTAATCCATTTGGATAGTAACGAAGATTGGTGTTTTTTTTTTTTTTATACAAAATTTCAGTAACATCGTATACTCCATTAATGCATTTCGCCCGTTGCCATAATTTATTTTCAACGTCGATTACGCTATTTACAGATTAGAAACATAATTTCACAGGTTCCGATGTTTTGGAATTTTAAAATAGGATTATTTTAAACTAATTATTTAAAGTGAAATTTCCAATGAAAGATATATTTAGTATTCAGTAGAATGTACAAAAATAGGCCCAATGTTTTTCGGAGTCGTGAAATACAATTTTTGTTTGCTTTATAAATATAGCATAAATTTAATTTTTTTTTTAAATGGCCTCGAAAATAGCGTACTTTGGATTTCAGCATTATTTTAAGTGTATATTAAACTAAATGTGCTATTATCGTTTGTTTCGTTCAGCGAATAAAAGGTAGATTTTTATAATATTACTTGATACGGTATCGAGAGAAAAAGCTTTCGGCATTTAAGCCATTTCAAATAATTTCATCGTTTCTTTGGCTATGCAATTGAAAAAACACAAGTTTTATCCAATTGTAAATAACAGTACAGAGTTTTTCGAATCGGCAAACAACAAGCAAAAAGAGTATCGCAACTATTGTAATTTATCGCAATATATCCTTCAATAATTAGTGAGGGTATATGAAAATGAGATTGAGATCGAATTCATATCGTTTACATATTATTTATTTTCTATAGGCTTATTATGCAGTTGTTTATTAAATTTTGATTTTTTATTTTTTTTAATCTACTCATTGATGACACTTATCAATATTATAATAATTTACATTTACTTTTCATTACTTATTAAATTCCATATCCACTTTCATCAACTTATATAAATCAAAGTAATAAATATTTTCATCGCTCTATTAACAAAATTAACAAAATTAACAAAATCTATTAACAAAATTACAACAAGCTGGTGTAATAAAATTATGATGATAGTCGGATGTCCTTGTTTATAATCATCCGCGTAGAATTTGAAATGTAAAATCTAAAAAATTAAACTCAAAATTAACAATGTCAGTAAGACATAATCTGATCATCCCTTTCACAAAATCTGTAGAGTTATGATCATATCGATTATAAGTTTAAATGTTTTTGTTTTATTTAAAACATGCAAATGACTGCTCATCTATGCCTGCTTTTTGAGTGATCACAATACGTTTCCTTCATTTTTTTTTTGTAAATAAAAACTAGAAATATCAATAAGAATTTTTGCGAATATATTTACGAAGCCTCAGAACGAATCATACATACATCTATATTGATATTCTCCAAAAAAAAGAAAAAGAAATTGCAAAAAAACCATCATTCTGTGCCTTCGATGAAACAGGAACCATGAACCTCTAAATAAAACGGAAGTGCCCGAACTTCAGATATACTTTTGTTATTTTTATGTTTTTCAATAAAAGGTCCGTGAGAATGAAAACAATACGGGTATAAGTTGAATTTCCGTCGATTTATCTGTACAGAGATAGTAAAAAAAAAAAAAAAAAAATTCGTTCCAACTGTCGCGCATAAAGGTCCAGAGAAAGTCCCGAGATGAAACAATAGTATATTATTAAAAGGAACGAGTAAAATTTATATGCTACTGCACATTTGTCTATCTTTACCGAAAGCTTTAAAGTAGTTTTACGTATAAAGTCGAAATTCGGTATTTTAGGATTATTCGTCAGTTTTCCTCGTTCCAATTCAATAATTCGTTTAACCTACTTGATAGTAATATAATGCTGCGTAAAGATTTTTCTCATTCTGATATTGATTTACAATTTCGAAAATTACTTATACTTACATTGGTTTTATAACGAATTTCATAGATTTACTATTGCTTTCGTAAAATCAGGGAGATAACCGACGGCATTCGTGTCGAATAAAAAATTATTCCAAATTCATCTGAGAATTTAACACCTGTCTTGGTTAATTATCTGTGCTCCAGTATTATCGTCGACATGGTAGTATCAAATTGGCCTTTTAAATAAAAAAAAAAAAAAAATAAAAAAAATGCTTTTCAAACAATTTCGCGGAAAGCGCCGATTTTATCTGTGTAAGGCATTATTTCAAATTCTCGGGTTAAACGCAAACAAAAAAAAAACCGCCAAAAAGCCACTATTATATTTATCCGCAGTTGAAGCCCCGTCACCGAGGCGTCTTTACGTATATAACGTGTACCGGACATAAGCTCGAGAGTAAAGAGAGCGGCGAAAGTTGGACAAAAGAGGCGGGCAGGCGGGCGCGCGTCGGCCGGTTAAACGCGCGCGCGCATATTGCATGAAACTGGTATGGTGTCTAAATATATATTTAAAAGGTATAGAACGAGCCGGCCTCTGTGTATTAACACCTCCGCTCCTCTGCCACCTCCACAACCCCCTCCGTCGCTGTCGCCATCGCTTGTCTCCTTTGATCTAACACATACACACACACACACACGTATATATATATATATATATATATATATATATATCGTTTCCGGGCGCGCTTGCTAGTGTTGTTACCGATGGCTATACGCTGTGACTATTAAACAACATCCGGGCGCGCGCCGCCGCGGCTGGTCGCGGGCGATTTGCTCCTTTTTAGCCCGGACGAGATCGGTTTTTCCTCGATTCTCTTTCTTTCTATATATATATATATATATATATATATATATATATATATATATATATATATATCACATGCATAACGGAAACGTCGCGCCAACGGCTTTTCTCGCGCAACGGGAGGCCCGCGTGGCGCAGAGTTTCACTTTCCTTCCTCTCTCTCTCTCTCTCTCTCTCTCTCTCTCTCTCTCTCTCTCTCTCTCTCTCATCTCTCTCTCTTTGAATTCTTCCCGAGAGCTGCACCCGCACTCGCACCGTCTACTGCGGCTGTATATATATATATATATATATATATATATATATATATATATATATATATATGTAGATCGTGTTTTTTTCTTGGTTTATTCTCGTCTCGAACGCACTACGGATCTCCGGCTTAAACTACTCGAGATTTTAATGATGCTTTAAAAGCAAAAATTTTAGCTAACCAAAAAGAGAAAATTTTTTGCCGTGGAAGAATCTGACATCGGATGATTACAGATATGCTTATGTAATTAAACATAGAGAGATACCCTGGAAATGTGGAGGGTAGCTCATAGAGTATCGAATAGCATCATTTTTCGCCTTATTCTTATATAAGATCAAAATCCGTGTTTGCGCTCGAACCGCGTGATACAAGGTATAAATAACTTCCGAGTACCGAAGTGAGTATAATATATATATGAGAGGAATTGGAAATAGAGAGAACGGCAGCGGTGAAGTAAAGTCGAGAGGTTCAAAAAAAAGAATCATAGAAGGAAACAGAAGGGGGTGTAGCATCGCGGACCCGACCCTCTTTTATTGTTTTGCAGGAAAGGTGCGAGCGCGCCCGTAAAGCTTCTCCATCGAATAAACTATCTCTATAGGTATATATATATATATATATATATATATATATATATATATATACAGAGCCAGCGTTTATTAATTATTAATGCGCTCCCTCGTCCAGTCGCGTTCCCCATCTCTCAGCTCCCTCACATAAATCACTCGCGCGATTTGCGTTCCCTCCTTTCTCCCATCTCCGCCCCACCCCGTCGTTTTTCTTCGTCCTCTGCCGCGCGCGCATATTATATCGGCTCTTTTTGTAGGATATTGTTTCGTGCGCGAACGTCCGAGCTGCAGCGTATATACTTATATATCTTTTTATATGTAGGAGAGCTGGTGGATTTTGCGCATTACTGGATATATATATATATATATATATATATATATATATATATATATATATATACATACGGGAACGGGGGATATAGAATGAGGGAGCGGAGGACGATGCGGGCGTGCGATAATGCGAGACAAATCGAATGACGATTTAATACGCGCCAGGCATTATATTCGCCAAACAGGAGTAAGGATGCTACTCTCTCTCTCTCTCTCTCTCTCTCTCTGTGTGTGTGTGTGTGCTTTCAACGAAAGTCCCCTTTTTTAGGGAAGGGGAGGGGGGAATTCGCTCGCTCGGCAATGCAGCGCACCAAATGCATTGTGAATACGCGTTGCTGCGAAAAATCTTCTGCCTTGTATTTATACATTGATATATAATCGCGGCCTGGCAAAGAAAGTGTGCATTTATACGCGCGTGCGCGCGCGCGCGCGTGTGTGTGTGACAAAGAGAGAGAGAGAGAGAGAGAGAGAGAGAGAGAGAGAGAGAGAGAGAGAGAAGAATGAGAATTAGAAGTAATTGTCATTAAGCGTTATTGTGTATAAATTTATACTGTAAAGATGCGCCAGACTGATAACCACAATAGATGGAGCAATTTCAACTCTATCGAGGATTCTATAATCTAATTCTTCTTCGAATGAATTGAGAATTGCTATATATAATAGGTTAGTTATGCATGCAATTCAATAATTATATATATATATATATATATATATATATATATATATATATATATATATATAATATTAGGTGTAAAAGTGCGTTCGAAAACTCGAATGCATTCTAACATGAAATAAAAGGCGTAAGATTTCTGCAAGCAGTAACCAACTTTGGCTTTTCTACTGAGTGTCAACGTCTCGTTCGAACCACCTTCTTCCGGGTCGAACAAGATATCGCCAAGGAAGTTTTCTTTTTTAATTCATTCAAGATTTTTGAAGGAATTATTATAGCGATGGTAAATGTATTGATAAAATTTTTGACGACTGGAATTTGAGTAGGGCTGTGCGTGGGGTGGAGGAAAATTTGGGACGAATGATTATCAGACTGACGCTGAACGCTTTATAGTTTAGAGGCCATCAATGGAGATGTAATTTGGTATTCCAATAATTATAAATGATCGAAGCAGTCAACGAAGTCAGCAAATGGGAATGAGTAACCTTATAGCGTACTCGTTCGTGCACTGCATCGTTCGTTCTAGCCTGCCCCTTACCCACTCTCTCTCTCACTCTCTCTCTCTCTCTCTCTCTCTCTCTCTCTCTCTCTCTCTCTCACTCTCTGTCAGTTCCGCTTCTTTATATATATGCCCGTCGCTTTCCCATTGTACGTTCCGAAGAATGCCGCCCCCTCCCCTCGCGTTTATATACTTAAAAGCGACTAAATCGCTTAACGATCCTCGACTGTACGTATATGTATATGTGAACGTGGTATTGATCGCGACACCTCTTCAAATGAATTCCTGGGCCGCCGCCGCCACCGCCGTTGTCCTGAATTGATACAGGCGAATTGGTCCCATTTCTATTTGACGCGCGTACATGTAGATTGTATATATACGAAAATTTTCTCTCTACGAGGGCATCGATCGCGCTTCTATAAATATATATATATATATATATATATATATATATATATATACATATATATACGGCGCACGCTGGACAAGGAGGTTCCTTTTTACGACTCATTCGGGATTAGTGTTTTTATACAACGTGCATTAACTTTGACTAAATTGAATCGCGTTAAATTAGAATAAAGCGTAAAAGAGGGCAGGGGGTGGACGAACGTTGCCTAATTTACGATGGATCAACGAGTCGTCGTACGCACCAACCCTCCCCCCCCCCCCCTCTGCGTCGATGTCAGACGGCGGGCCGTCTGTTAATGCGTGTACGCTAATGCCGACTTTTTCGGTTCGTCCACCAACCTGAACTTTTCGCCATCGATCGAATTGCCTCGATCCGTTGAATCGCGTCGATTAGAAATTCCAGCGTAATGTCATCGTTCGAGCGCGGGGTGGCCCGCGACGATAGGCGCGCGCGAGCAACACCCGCAGCCTGCCGTAGCGTTAAAAGTATCCAGTAGGTAAGGATATAAATGGCCGACAAGAATAACATATAGAGATAAGGCGGTGGTCGAATGGAGGGAACTTATATTTTTATTAAAGTATTCATTAAAATGCTGTACTATATTCTGTAATGTCGTAACATGGTAACATAAACTTTGTGATAGAATTCCTTTCTTTAAAATTCTAGTTGAACGCATAATCTAATTAATAATGAAATTAAATAAAGATAATTGCTCAAATAGACTTATTTCTCTTAATAATTTCAATCCGTGTATTTTGTTAATCATATAAATTATTTCATCGGCAATAAATAACTACTCTCTTATCGCGTTTAATTTTTATCATCTTAATAAATCGTTTATTATTGTTCGCTATTTCGATATCCAAAAATAAAATTGGACTTTAAAATTTCGACCGTTTAATCTGTTTCGGGAATCAAATTAAGACTTCATATGTAAATGGCCATTCTCTACTGTAAAAGCGAATTTCATTTCATCGTCCTTATCGATATCTTTTCGATATGTGACGTGAAGAAAATCCAATGATAGATGTTTCTCTACTGTATAACACTCTTTATGCTTCATCATTATTGACTACGGTAATTTTTACTTTTGTTTCTGTAATTTACAATGAGCTTCGAAATGTTACAAGCTGATCAATACGTTCGCATAATCTACTCATTGTATACACTGATTTCGGACACATTTGTTCTAGAAAATATCGGTCGTCGACGACTGCAGCGCCTATATATATATATATCGAATTCGACAAGACTGCGGCGGCGAAAAAAAAGAGAACAGACAAAATCAGTCTAGGAAAGGCGCCCGTCCTGATCGTGGACGTTCGTTAAAAAAATCGTCGCCGCCGCCACCGCCGCCGCCGCGTGACTCCTATCCGACGCGCCGGGACGATTTGCATTAGAGCTCGAGGGAGAAGTTTAAAATGTTTATTCATTCGGGCCTGTATAGCGCGAACTGATCGCCTCATCTCGCGCGCGCTTCTTCTTCTGCTCTGTTCCCTATAAACATTGCACGCGCTCATACGGGCCAATGCGTATGCGTGTGTGTGTGTGTATGTATATGTATTATGTATGGACTAACGAAATTCCACCTCCTTAGCCAATACTTATATATGTATAGAGGAGAGTCGGCACAAAGGATTGGACGGATAGGGAGATGGAGAGACAACGAATTTATATAACACAAAGAAGCGCCCGGCGACGCGACACCGACGCCCCAATGCCGAGGGTATATATATATATATATATCTGTGTGTGGGTGTGGGTGTGTGTGTGTGTGTGTGTGTGTGTGCGCACATATAGTATAAATAGAAGAGGGGATGCGCCGTGAAAACTTGATTAACTCGCGGACAAGTGCCTACATTATACGCGTTCGGGCGCACGCGCTACGTCGACGATGGGGCAAAAATTCGCGGAGATAAGAGGGGCGGTAAGGGGGTGGGGGAGCAAGCAAGAGCAACTATTCAAGCTGCTCTTTGAGCTTCGGTCTTTGGGGGTGGGGGGGGGAGGTGAGGGTGTTTTTTCGAGAGGCGTTCCGAGAGACTCGCGTGTTTTGTCCGTGGCGCTTGTAATTTGTGCGAGAGGTCGCGCGAGAGGATAGAGTGAGAGAGAGAGAGAGACATGGACAAACAGAGAGCACGGTACCCATATGTATATTAAGGTCGACGATCGCCCGGTAGCAGCGGTGGCGAGGCAAAAATCGCGGGAGACGCGAGGAAGAGAGGGGTAAAGGGATTAACATACGCTTGTTCTTGTTCGCCAAAGGGACAATTGAGAATCGACCAATTAAACCGCCAAGCCGCGCGACGACGAGGTAGAGTATATATATATATATATATATATATATATATATATATATATATATAGATATATATATATATAGTTCTTGTCTTTTCAGAGGAAAAAATGACGGTGACAAAACGGGATATATGCACGGGATGTGTGCCTGTGTGCACGCGCGTGTGTGTTCACCTATGGAATTATTTTAGATCTTTGGTTATTTAAAATTTGAACGAATTAGAAAGTTTCTAATTTATTCATTAATTATAAATTATTGGATTTATGAACTTTATGGTCCAATTATGATCATTATATATATATATATATATATATATATATATATAGAAACGTAAAAATAGTTTTCTGATTTTTTATATTAGTTTAACGAAATCAAGTTTCTTAATATCGAATACTTGTTTGCTATGTATGCATGTAACCGAATGTAAGAAATATGGAATATAACGAAAATGCGAAAGGCCCTTTATTGGAGTATTATAGATCAATATAAATGAATTTCATTGCAGATACACTATATATAAATATTGTTTTTTAATCTTTTTAAATTCTCCTCTAATATATATATATAATATATTTGTTAAATCAAATTCTAAAGAAAATTCTTATTTATTGTTCGATAAAAATTGTATAGACATTAAATAGTGGAAAACCCGTTCAAAACAAAATCAATGCATTATCGTACGATAATGAAATCAACGCAGTCTAGTCAGTTTATGAATTATAAGATATTGGATTTTATCGATTGCCACAAAAAATTTCGGATTTGAACTCCAAAGGAGTATAATAAGAATCATAGTGGCATTTTCCACCCATTCGCAAGCACCCGTACGATTTACTAAATCATAATTGGAAAAACTCGCCTGCCTACAATTTACAGGTGTTAGAAAAATATGTAAATAACCTGACCATAATAAATTTTAATATTCGCTAACGCTGGGAAATTCCCAGCCTCAACTCCACTACGGTCTCGTGCGTGTTCCAACACGAATAGATTAACGATTGTGAAACTCCCAGGTTTATGGGTACATACGCGT
>JACCIC010000024.1:472500-582500 GCA_018907035.1 Sycobia sp. Sy_11 | reverse complement strand
TCCAGATAACCGTTACAGAGTTCGCGGGCCTCTATAATAGGCACGCGCCGCCAGACGTCTACTCTCGAATCCCCAATGGCCGTCGGTTCCATCGGCTTCGTAATGGGATTGGAGAAGTCGGGGGGAGGGTCAGGGATATAGATAAATTAAAAAAAAAAAAAAAAAAAAAAAAAAAAAAACACAAAACAAAAATAAGAAACGCACGCCGCGCGTCATAGTGAAAAATGGGCTAATTGCCAGCGCTTCGTTTTTTTTTTCGCCTTCTCCTCATCCCGCGGGGTTTTCCGCGCCACCCTGCGCATTATATATATAGATATATATATACACACGCAGCGGTCAGCTATGCGCGTCATTAAATTCATTAAAGAGCGGAATGTCGATAACGCGTCTGGTTCCGCGGTGACGCCGCGCAGGTGGCTCGCCTGTTTGTGTTATGTCGTACTCTCCTCCTCCCACCGCCCCTCCCCCGTAGTCCGGGTCGCCCGCGCGCGGACGAGGAGGAGGTGCGCGTCGTCGGGGGGGGGAGGGGGAGCGTGGCGAGGAAACCGGTGGAGGACGAGGATTCTCGCGCGGGGCGCGGCAAAAAGACCGGGGGGGTTTTTAACGAGGCAGGTCGATATACCGGGAGGATTTTCTTTTCTTTCTTTCTTTCGTTTTTTTTTTCCTTTTCATCAAAAGGAGCCGCGATCGCCACCGCGGCGGACTATTATTGTCGCTTTCCAGTGGCAGCTGTGCCAGGTCGTACCGATCGGTGTCGATGTATGTACTAGGTGGACGTTTCGGTCGGCGAGGAGAATAATAAGGGGTGTATGTTGACGGGAAGATCGAGAATTATCACCTTTGTTTAAATTATACGGTGAAAATATTTGGGGACAATGTCTGGGACAATATTATTAGGAAAGTGAAAGGAATTTTTTTTTATTATACCGCAGACTTCATAATGTAACACCTTTTTATAATTTTAAAAATATTCACAACTATTTATATAGATGATTGAAATAGTCAAACTTAGCGAAAGAGATTACACAAAAGAAAACTTGAAATATATAGTTATCACTTCAAAATATTTTATTTGAGACGTGATTGATCAGAGTGATTGGAAGAATTTTCAGTACTTTTATCCTTTTGTTTCCTTCGTTATATTTCTTTTGCATTTGTTGGGTATTATTCATAATGTGATCATAAGTGCCTTCCTTTTTCAATATAAGAGTCCCATTATATACGATTGCACGTGTAATGGACTTGAATAAAAATAGAAAGTAAACCATACATTTTTTAATTCTTTTATAATAATTAACATGATATTGTTCACAAAAATATATAAATGAACTTGATGAGCTTGTATAATAATTGTAGTAACGTATGGGTTTAAGATTAATTTTAAATTTTAATATTTCATATTAATTCAACCAACTATAACGTTCATCTTATTGTATTTAAAAGATTCGAGTCTAAAGTCTATGCTTTTAAATCTTCTTTCTTATGGTATATAATATCACTCATTGTTATTGTTTATTTCTTTAAAAAAATAATTATAATAATAGTATTTATATGCGTTTACACGCCGATCTGTAACCAGATGACGAACTGTTAAAGCCCACGGTAAAACTTATCCGACTACCTTTATATATACACAAGGTTCTCGCGATTTCGCTATATATATATATATATATATATATATATATATATATATATATATATATTATACACCTGCCACGCACGAGACACCCGCCGCCGCGCCGCTGCACCGCGCAAGATTCCCTAAACGGAAGTCGATCGCGGCACGCGGAAACTACAGTAGGAAGGGGAAAAATCACGGCGAGCCAGCGTTTCAACGTTTTGTATTCTGCACGGATGCGACGCGCGCGGCGGCATCATATATATATATATATATATATATATATATATATATATATATATATATATATATATATATAGGCAAACAGTCACTTTTTGCCCCCGAAGAGCAGGATGCGAGGCGCGGAGCTTCAACTGCCGCAGTTTCATCGACCGTCGGCGAGCCGATACGTAACGTCGACCTTTACCGCTTTTTACCTCGGCCCATCGTCTGGCGGTTTAGGATTTTTGTGCACGCGCGTTAAGCTGGCCTATACGGGCGGACGAGTACGGTGGCGCGAAGACGAGCCTTGCGAAAACACGCCTACGTCCAGAAGCGAGCTGCCACCTTCGTCGACAATTTCGTCGCGTTTAATATCAAATATGCGTAGACGCAGATGTACAGGGCGTGGCGCGTCATTACACGACGCGCCACGAGATCGTGCTGTTTGCGACAATGAGCTCGGCGAACATCGATTGTCCATCGTTAATCCTCGTCCCAGTCCCGTCGCCTCCGCGGGTACAGGCCGCCTTCCGCGCCTTAGTACTTCTTTAGAAGAAAACGCAGATGAGGAACAATTGTATATACAATTATCATACTCGGGTATCGCACGAAATAACGCGTCTGCTCAGCTTCCTCGTCGCGCTCGGGGGCTGTAAAAACGATCTATACACCAAAATAATATACCGGCCCACCCGGACAGCTCGGGTGGGGGGGGGGAGGACTGACACGGCCTGCTGCTCGTCATAAAAACGGAAAGGCGCCACGATACACATATATATATATATATATATATATATATATATATATATATAATAACGACGTTAACTCGCGAAACTGCGCCACGCGCGCCAAGTAATAATAATCTGAGAAACCGCGGAACTGCCTTATGGCATATAAAGCGGCCCTGTGCGCTCGCCCCTTACAGAACTCGCGCCCGGGATTCCAAATATTATGACGAGCGGGTTTTTGAATTAGATGGGGGGGGGGGGAAGAGCGTGTATCTGCGCATGTGTGAGAGAGACAGAGAGAGAGAGAGAGAGAGAGAACAGTCGAGGGTTTAAAAAAAAATTTCACAGATGCTGACGTACGTGTCTATAGGTGTATACGCACCGCTATGCGGTTATATAAGGGGCGAACATGCCGATTTATCTCCTCTCTTCCAAAATTCCAACGAAATCCCAGCGACTGTATCGCTGTATCGCGCCACACAGGCCGGGCAAAAGTTTATTTGACGGAATGAAAATAGGAACGATTTGCCTTAGGCCGCTGTGTACGCGTTAAATATCATCCCGTCGGGACGGCCGTCCATTAATATCCGCCTCCATTTTCAGCACGTCGCGAGATCTCGTGGCAGCTCGCGCGTTCCGCGATTACGATCGCTGGCCGGATATTATCAAACGACCGCGGGTCATATCATGTAATCGCGAGACTGTCGATTTCGTTGACAAATTTAGCATTGTATGGTTGTTCGAGTGCACCGCATATAGCATTCTGCCTGAACGTAAATGCTCGTAGATAGTTTTATTGAAGGTCTAGGCAGAGATAATAGGGATTGCCATAGCTCTGTTCTATACATGCACCAGCTATCCAGTATAGGATAATGTCGAGTCGGTTAATTAGTGGTGAAACGATTAGTTAAGCATACAATTGGAACCGAGTCCTCGGGATTCTGGAGGTGCGGAATCATAGTCTTGCTGATCGTGCGTGTATCGAAATTAAGCGTCAGTTAAGGATCGTAATAAAAAAAAGACTAAAAATTCGTATTTTTCTTTTATTTACATCACTGTTACGTATGGACAATAGAATAAAGAATTATTGGGTAATCAAAATAAATGAACGAACTAAATTATTTAGAAGTATTATGTTTGCTACCATGAAGTATAAACTGATAAACTAAAAAAATTGTATTTTTTATTTCAGACGTACATTGCCAGGCTTGAAGGCGAGCTCGAAGTTAGATAACCGAAAGTGACCTTGAGTGTAACTTCTGGCAGTGTAGGTCAAGGGTCAGGTTGAAGAACGAAATAAAATAATAAGTCAGATACACGCTCAACAATGGCATTGTTCGTGCAATTAACGAAACTTGCCGTTTGGTCGTTACAATTGTCTCTCGTCCAACGCATATACAGAGCGCTCTAAGCATGGACATTCCTCTATGCCCTTTGATACTCGACAGTCTATTACACCATCGTTGCCGCATCTGCATAGTAATTCCGAGTATGCTGGCTCTAGTTTTGACCACGGCTCATGCTCCGTTACAAAACTCGGCGTGCTTCATTCGGTCTGCCTCGATTTAGTTTTTCGTACGAGAGGAAAGATTTTTCAGTTCGTCGATTGATTACGACTCTCGCCCGGGGATCGTGGTTGTGCCAAAAATACTGCGGCGACTCGTTAAATGATTCAGTAAGTCATTGTCTGATTTCCCATTAAAAAGCGATTTTATCGCAAAATAACCGATTTTACACGGCCGACTTAATTGACCGCTCTTGCGACCTTGCGACTTTAAAAATCATTTTTACATATCTCGCTCGCCGTTTACGGTTGTACGACAACTTAAGCATGATTAGTAATTATGGAGCGATAAGTTGCAATGTAGTAAATTCTCAACGAATTTTAGGTCCGTACGAGATCCTATAGTTCGTCTGCGTATAAGTACGCGTTTTACGTCAGATCCGTTATTCTGCGCCTTCTCGTTGATCCAATAGGCCTGTGGTAGCCCGAAAATTAGTCGGGGATGTTTCAAATGCGCGCGATCCTTGTATTCAACCTCGACCGTCGGTTACCGATCACACCGCTAGTGTGAAAAATCGTATTTGGAACACCCGATATATGCATATATATCAGTGTATAGATTATATAAATATATATATATGTATATGCGCATATAAACCTATACCTATCCATATTAAATAAATCTGCAGGAAGCAGACACCTCCATTCGTGCGGCTAATAAACGCGCATGCCCGCGCGCTGCGAGAGAGGGAGAGAGAGAGAGAGAGAGAGAGAGAGAGACAGTCTGCAACATCTCAGAAGCGCAGGTCTGTCCATTTAAACAAACGGGCGACGATCTATCTCTTGCGCCCGATGGCCCCTTCTCCCTCAAGCCCCACCCCTCGCCCGCTCGTCGAGAGACGACCGGGGGATTATATTCGTGCGCGTTTACATTATGCCCGATAGTGCGCGGATCTCGGGAGGGAGCCGGCATTATTTTCTTTTCTTTTTTTTTTTTTTTTTTTGCAGAGCCGATCATGCGCAATAAGTCCCGAACGCGTAGGGCCCGGCTGTGCGAACGCGGGCCGCCACTGCCCCCCCTTTAAAACGAGAGGAAATAAGCGCGCGCGGTTTCACATTATAATACGTACGCGTACAGCGTCGACGCATTATTACGCGCCCATTTATAGCCGCGGGATTACAAAATTTCGGATATGACGGGCGGCTTTGTCCGACAGGGCGAGCGGCGAGGGGGGGGGGAGGTACCCGACGCCCCGGACGACGCAGTTTTTCCCCGTCCACGTTCTGTGTGTGTTATATTCAAAAAAGGAAGAAAAAAAAAGCGAGAGAGAGACAGAGAGACAGAGAAGAAATCCAAACTACGCGCATATAAGCATTATTACGCATTTATACATGCGGATTTATTGTGGGTTGATAATGCGGCGAGCGGAGGCAGCTGCCAGCGGTCACGGTCAGGCTCGAACTTCATATTATACATTTATACACAAGTTTTAGTGGCGCGCCGCGCAACATAGTATAGAGTCGCACGATCGTCTTTATGAATGCGCATAAATAAGTTTGAATATGTATACATACATACGCGTACGGAAATCTATAAGGTGTAAATTAGACTGCGCCGGCTTTTGATTATATATACATATATATGTATATATATATATATATATATATATATATATATATATATATATATATACACACATTATTTCGTTTATATGACTTTCAGATTTATTAATTCACTTTTGGCATTTTCAATGGCAAATAATAAAAAGGTCGCGGCTTCGATTTTTCGATTTGACACGTACACGTGTATAAAATAAAGTGAACAAAAAAAAATAGATGCTTATTTTCGGTCATTTGGTTAAATTTCAAATCCCAGCTTTACATTAGCATGTGTACAATGTATTATTTTACATTTTTACATATATGGATAATAATTTACGTGTTTATGTATACATATATATATATATATATATATATATATATATATATATATATATATGATTGATTTTTAAATTAAGCGATTTTTGTTTTCGTGACTTCCCTTACTTTATCATATACATTTGCACGATCGTGATAACGTATTCATACGCATTTAATAGAGCCAAAATTTGATATATATATATATATATATATATATATATATATATATATATATATATATATATAAACGTATTGACGCACAAGCGTCAAATTAATTAAGCGCCGTCATTCGGACGAGATACCTTAATTTCCATTCCAAAGTCTTGCGTGTAAACCATTCTTTTTCACATCGCCAATGCAATTGCGCGCGTCGTCGTCTTTTGCTTCGGTTGCGACTTAGACCGTTCTTATTCGAGTGAAGAAGATCCGAAGTGTGGCGAAGGAGGGGGTGGGGGCGCTCGACTATAAAGCAAACATTGATAACGATCGATACGCAACCCCGTTGATCGGGGCAGAGATATGCTTCGGTCGCACGTAGAAGCGGACCGTTCCACCTATACGACTCATATTCGGAATATTCTAGGACCGTGCGACGAGCTTTATAGTCAACGATTTATATAATCACGTATATAATCAAGGGCCTGCCGATCATGCGGAAGCGACAGCTAACGAAGGGGGACGAGAATTCAAGACGAAGACCGAAAAAGGGAACAAAAAAAAAAAATAAATAAAAAAAAGAAATGACAAGCATAAGAATGGAAAGGCCGGTCATTCAAAGTCTCTGCTATTTTCCTCTTTTACCATCGGCGATGTGGGGGAGGGGGGTGGAGCGGGGTCGTCGGGTCATAGGGCGTAGAATTATTTTTTTTCATTCGTTCGCACGCACGCGCCAAGATGGAATGCGCTCGTTGCGCACGCGTGCGAACGATCGTAAGAATTTCACGGCCGCACTAAACTGCCGACCAGGTATATAGATATATATATATATATATATATATATATATATATATATATATATATATTATACACATAGTTCGACCTATGGCAGTGCATATTAGCCGGTATCATTATAATAATCCCAGCTTCCGTCGCACTACCGACCCCTCCCCTGACCTTCTCATACCTGTTCAGTCCCTCTCTCTCTCTCTCTCTCTCTGGCATACACCCCCTCCCTACCGCCATGGCTCCATCCCCGCCGAACGACATCTTTTAAATAAAGTCCAGTCTCTATATCTTTATCGTTATACGCGTCCTTGTTTCGTGCTCTTTATATATACATATATAATATAAACCCGCGACACGGGGCCCCATTAACGTTTGATTTACGGCGTTTCTACAAATCTACATTTACACAGACACGCGCACACACGTGCACACACACACATACACACACAAAAGGTGCATTCACGGCGTGTCGCATCCTCTTCCTCCCGCGCGATGGCAGTCTTCTCCCGACGCTTTTTCTCCCATATTTCTCGTTCTGGCGCACTGCGCGTAACCACGCTGCACCATATACCATGTATTGTGTATATGTATATATGAGTCGGACCTACACATATCGGCTTAGCAAATGAACAATTTGTATAATAAACTCGCCTTCATTTTCTAACACTGATTCTCTCTCTCTCTCTCTCACTCTCACTCTCCCTCTTTCTGTCTCTGGCCTCTTCTTATGCCGCCCCCCTTTTCGACAACCTCCACGCGATCAGCTGTGCTATAATGGCAGGCCGAAATGCAGAACGAGAGGGCGAATCGGGCGCGCGGACGGCTAATTAAAAGTAAAAAGAATCGATTCTATTAAAAATACAAGAAGACGCGGCATTTTTCGAATATATAAACCTTGTACCGCTGATTTTTAGGTTGAAATTTTACCGGGACGCAGGAAGTGCTTTATTTATGGGACCGCGCGATATGCGCCGAGGGCTGCAGCTTCTTCCATTCGTTCGTTCCCTTCTTTTATTATCATTTTTATTTTATTTCATTTTATTTTATTTTTTCTTCTGAAAAAGAAAATGAGGCGCGCTGTCAGCAACTGGAAACTCAAGCAGAGAGAGAGAGAGAGAGAGAGAGAGAGAGAGAGAGGACGAATGTTGCGCCGTGGAAATTAAAGGAAGCAGCCCTTAACTCCGCGCTGCAGCTCCACTACACAAGGCGCAGCTATAAAAAGTTTTATAGATTGTTAAATCCGTCAGAATTCTAAAGTGCTCGGATAAATGAAATTCTTTCCCCTATATATATATATTTTTTTTAGGAGGAGAATTTTAATTTGGGCCTGAGGAGCTGAAATCGTGGAATTGGTTAGCATATATACATATATATACATACATACATATATATATATATATATATATATATATATATATATTCGTGCGCGCTCTATACATTTCTACATATATAATTCGTATTTCCTTCAGACTACATATAGCGTGCATAATTAATTCATCTATCGCAGGAATGATATAATTTATTCATTGTATTGGCCCGTATTCAATTACAGTGTCAAAGTCAAGAAAAGAAATAAAACTATTCAATAAACGTGAAAAAATTTCTCTCGAGATTTATGCGCTTTGTTATGCCGTCGATTAACGCACACTAAAGCACTTTAATGTACGCAGCTATTATCAGTAAACAACAAAAATATATATTTATATATAATGTAAATCACATATGCGGCAGTTCTCGGTTATCTCGATTGCGCTTATAAAGACTGTAAAAGCCATACGATAATGAACTCACTTTATCTATTGGCAGTATTACGCGTACAGTCTTTAATTGTGTCCATATAGGTGTGTGTGTGTGTGTGTGTGTGTGTGTGTATATATATGTGTATTATATATTTATGCATATATTTCGTAAAGCATTTTACTCAGTACTGTGAAAGCACTCCCGCGCATTTATCACTTTTAACCAACGTGGATATATCTCTGCCTGCCTCCTCTCTCTCTCTCCCTCTCTTTATTTTTTACGCTTCAGTCTTCTACAACCCCTCCCCAAATCCAAATCCTCTATATTACAAAGAAAGACCGCCCACGCGCGATTTCACGTTGAAAAGCAACGCGTGTATCTATATATATACATATATATACATATATATACATATATTTATACGTATTTATTACTTGCCGCATATATATATATATATATATATATATATATATATATATATTATATGCGTATAATATGCTTTTAACATTTATATATTTGATGTACATCGCGGTCATATCGTCCTGGCGTGCTGTGGCCATTATCCCCTCCCCCTCCCGCTTTTCTGCCGCATCACGCAACGTATGCCATGCACGGGCCGACGACGACGACGCGACGCGACGCGCTATCTCGAGAAATATGAAGGTAATAAAAATTTTTATTATATTCTCGAACTATATACGCATATTATATGCTCCTTGATTCGCGAGCGCGAATCTTTTTAAAGATCTATGTTGTGTGTGTGTGTGTGTGTGTGTGTGTAGGATTTATACAAATACATATAATATTCGAGAGTATATTATACTATATCGAAAAAGATCCTATATATATATATATATATATATATATATATATATATATATATATATATGCATATTACTATATCTCGCCTCGATTTATGCCCCCGTCGCCGCACGGCGCTATCGGCGAAGATTCATGGGAGCGGCATAAATTTTAAACGCTTAAGGCGCCCTGACCGGACGGCCGAGTGTTCGCCCGACACGCGGGCATTTTCGAAAAGTCAAAATTTCGATGACGCAAAAGGACGCGGGACAGGGGGGGGGGGAAAGGCTCCAATAAGTTAAAGTCCACGGTCGGTTACGAAGGCCGCGCGGCGAGATGGACGGGTACATTATACGTGGGTGCAGTTGGAGGGATGCAGAGACAAGGGCGACGCGATCGGTCAGTCCGATAGAGCTGTACGGGCGCGCGTCGTACGCACGCGCGCTCATCCTGGAACCATGCGCTAGACTGTTAAAATTAAAGATCTCCTCGATAAAATGTCGCCCGGCCCGATGCCTCTCGAGCCTAATGTCTGTGTACACGAGAGTATATGGAAAAGAATAACCGCTGCGTGATGACGAGGGGGAGGTAAAACGAAAACGAAAAAAGAAAAAAACCACCAAAATTCTCTCCCGACGCACGACGCCGATCCCTACCGCGGCGATACCACTCTTATACATAAGTGAGATATATCTCTTTCTGTAAACGCGCGTCCCTTCCCTTCCACCAAAGATACGCGCTTTTATGCTCAAAAAACTATATATGCGTACGTGTATAATAATACTTACATAGACGCGCGCCCTTTATACGCAACAACGTTGTCTCTCCTCGCCGTGGCTCTTATAATTTATTTTATTGCCGTTCGAATTTTATGATGGATGAAGGTGATAAATCTGTTTTGGTGCCGCGCGCGCCCGGGCCCCGAAACGCGGGCTGTAAATTTTTATTTGAGCAAAAGCGCCACAGTCGTCGGCTTTTTGTTTTTTTTTTTTTTTTCTTTTTGGATTTTTCGTTCGTTTTCTTTACTTTTCCTTTTGAGGAAAATGAAGAGAACAAAAATTTCGGCCCCTTTCCCGTTCTATTTTTGGCCGCTGCCCGCTGTCATTCTCCTTCTGCTTGCGTTTTGCGTGAGCATCGGGATTCGGGCTCGAAGTTTGCGGGAGACGAGTCGGCGATGCGATGATCGGACGCGGGTTGAATTTCACGTACTATACGCGCACGCGTATAATAACGCACGTCGAGGTGGAGCGACGTACCGTAACGCAAAAATTGCGCGGCCCGAGGCAGTAATTGTTTATTAAGAGGAGACGCGGCGGCGAGGCGATGCCGACGAATTTAATTCGGCTCGCGGCACGGGCAGTTGAAAGCCGACGGGACACGGTGACTCGTCGCGGATATCTTAAAATTTACGCCCCTGGCGTACGTCGCGTATTTTGTATTATTTAATTTCTCTCTCTCTCTCTCTCTCTCTCTCTCTCTCTCTCTCTCTTCTCTCTGCAGGCTAAATTCCATACGTAGTTTCTAATAGTTTTAACAGCCAGATGTTAATTCACTTATGGACCTAAGTATATAATAATTTAGAGAAAGTGGAAATATAAACGACTGAGCATATATATATATATATAGTCGTGCATCCTGTGTATATCATGAATATATCCTGGACGTCTCCTCGATACGGGCTACATGATGCGTCAACATTGAAAATTAAAATAATCAGGCTATAAAGAAATATATTAACAACTGTTGACAGTAAATCGTTTGCGCGATTCAATAAGAATCAGCTACCAGAGTATGCTTTTGCCTATATTACGAATAGATATATTTTTGAGGATCTAAAAGTTACTCGTCGAGGGGAGAACAGAGGATTGAAAGAAGCTATAGACTTTATTGATTTCTATATTCGAATCACACAGAGCTACCGAGAGAAAAGTGGATAGAATCGGAATCATCAGGCGCAGACTGGAATCATATCGTAATATTTTATTGTAGTCGGAGCCGTAATACGAAAATAAAACAATAACAACGCGCTACGATGGTGACGCGTTTCGGACTAAACGATTCGTTGGACATTGAAATTGTTAAATTTCATTCGCGATTGGCAGGGAAACCAAGCGCTTGCCCACTTTTGCATTTCGAGCCCTGTGTACTGCGCGTATCCGTGCGCGTGCGCGCCCTCATACGGGCAAATGCTCCGCAATTATCGTAAAGAATGCATCGGGGGACGTGGAGGCGGCCGAGAAGGACGACAGAATCCAAACTGATCCGACGCTTTCATGCTGCTTCGGCTTATATACATGGAAGAGATATATATATATATATTACTTGTGTTAGTTCTCTCTCTCTCTCTCTCTCCCTCTCCCTCTGTAGCTGATGAAGAACAAATTATTATCCTGATTCCGAACGGTGCGTGCGTGTGTGTGTGTGTATATCTATATGTGTGAAAGCGCGGCAAGAATGCAGCGCTGTGGCACGGCCAGCGTTTACTTCTTCGCCGAAAAGTTCCCAGCGGCCTATCCACTTGGCGAGCGCGCGCGGGCGAGGCACGCGGGAGAGGACGGGGCAGGGAGGGACGGGGTAATTGATAGAGTGGTAAAAGCGAGGAGACGATCCGCGCGCGCGTGCGAGGGGCGGGGGCGGGGAGGGGGGTGGTTGGGAGATCGAGGAGGGCGGAGGGGAGGGCGAATCACGCGATCGGCCGTCGGGCTCGACCGCGCGGCTCGTGTGGGACGCGTCGGCGAGCCGGTCGCGGCTCGGGCTCTAAGCACAATGGACCAGGTGCGCGGTGACGGATTGGATTCGCTGGCGTTAAGATTAGAAATATTCATATTCTTTCGAATATATATATATATATATATATGGCAGACGGGATTTTCAGAATAATCGGTGGCGAGCGCTGATGCATTTCATAGAAACGTCATAAAAGCAGCTCGCCGAGATTCTCTCATAGTAAACGAAATTCACCCTCAAACTTGCGTATATTGACTTTATTTTTTCAGCTAACTTCGTTTGACAAATAATACCAATGGATTAAAGATTCGACTGGTTTGAATTTAGTTTCAATATATACTTAATCACGATGATGGATAATAGACGGGATCGTTGGTGATAATGTGGCCTACATCAATGATATGGAATTTAGTCTATGTCTTTTAATATTCTTTACTGATTTCCATGAATCTTTTATATTGGTACGCCAGTAGGATATTTTTGGATGATATATTTACTGTTTCTCTTTGTAACAATTAATGAAAGTTCAAATAATTTCGACTTTTGTATATACTTGTGTGTCACGTATACATACACTGAATAGAAATGTCTGTTATCAAGTAAATATTCTATGTTTCTGTACCAAGTAATTGATTTTATTCAATTGAAAAAGTATCTTCTTAAGTCTAGTGAATATTTTCTTCAATCATGAAAATGATTTACTTGGTATAAAATAAGCAAATATTTACGTGATATCAGAAAATTATTATTCCTTTGCAAAACATGAAGTATATGGAAAGATTCTTAAAATTGCGCTTATTTCAACTTTAAATTAATATCCTAAATTTTCACACATGAAATTCAGTGCAATACTACCTGATCAGATTATATTCAGTCGAGTCTACTTTAATTGTACATGTATGTTGAATTGATCCATTGGTTTTATATTATTGTTTCATTATTCTTTAACAGTGATTCAGGGTTTGGACAGGATGGTATCATTAAAGGAGATGTAATGGTAATTAGTATACAATACGGGAATTTGGTCTAGCGTTTTTTACAACGGAACGGTCATTTTGATTGAAATACTGTGTTTCAAATAGACTACAGCTATATGGAAGTATTGGAAATGTTGCGTAGGTATTTACGAAAGTCAATATCGTATTCGATGCGGAAGAATTTAAGTGGTAATAAAAATTCAGTATGAGGATGCGGAAAAATTATGATTAAAACATAAAGAAAAAAACTGTTTGCTCTCCATTGGTAGTAATTAATAATTCTAATTAATAATTAATAATTATAGTGTATGTATTTATTTATAAATTAGAATTGGATGCTTAAAGAGGCCATAAAGCTTTTGATAGCTGTATCTCTAGAGCGAAGGACTGTGAACTTTGGTAATTTGAGTTTAAGTCACGGTTTTGGCCAATTGACTCACATCACTCTAAAAATTCACATGTTACTTTACATTAGCACGAGTATTTCAATGGATAAAGGGAGCGACGTTCAAGAATAACCAAACAAACCACTGCTGCTGGTTAATATCAGAAGTATATATATACAACTGAATTACGAATTTGATTGTTTTGGGAAAAAATAAGTCATTCTAGGTAATGTTGGAGAGAAAAGCGGATAAAACACGTTTGATTTCGTCTACAATAAATACAACATAATAAATATTGGACACGCATCGTAGAATCTACAATTGCATTATTGGCTACTGTAGTAAAAGTAGAGGAATACAATAACTCGACGTTAAAAACATTGTCCAGCAATCGCCCGAAACTTACAAATAATAATCGTACCCTTTGCATTTTTTTGCAAGCGCGCGAATAATTCGCAATTGCTTCTCCTCTGCATGTTATACAGTACCATTTCAGAAAACTATCGAAGAATATGAACATCGCCTCGAGTTCCCGCATCGCACAGATAATTCCGCGAAAACTCTTGGCTCTCCTATAATTTATATATATATATATATATATATATATATATATATATATAATATATGGATATGTATATGTATATATGTATATGTATATGTATAGTATGATATGTATATAGATATGTATATATATATCTGTGTGTATATGTATATATAGTTAAATGCGCCGTGCTCGACGAGACCGAACGGTAGAACATATACGCTACAGGCATCTCCTCCGTGTCCCGCTTATTATCACGGGCCTCCGATCGTTCAAAAAATTATCCGACTACGAGGGATCGCCTCGCGCACGTCGCGCGTTGCTTATATATATATATATATATATATATATATATATATATATATATATATATATACAACGTGGCCGCCGTCCGCCTGAAATAATGATGGCTAATCGGCCGCGGCGTACGTGCTAATAGTATTCGCGATACCGAGAAGAGATCACGTGGGAAGATGGCAAGGAGCGGTGCGGGGCCCCCAAAAAGGGAAGAGCGAACGCGCGCGCGCGCGCGGTTCTCCCTCGCGTGCGCTCCCGGCGCGGAGGACCGGCGGCGGCGGTGGAGGTGGAGGAGGTGGATGAGGATGTGGATGGGAAGTTGGAAACGGGCTCGGAGATGTATATGCAAGCGGCGAGGTGAGCAGACCGGGCGGAGAATGGCGGTGGGAGTAAGTGTATGGAAGAACGCGGGGGAGGGAGAGGGAGAGGGAGAGAGAGAGAGAGTGTGAGTGAGTGCGGGGATCCGAGGGTCATAGGTGAAGCCCAGCCTCTCTCTCTCTCTCTCTCTCTCTCTCTCTCTCTCTCTCTCTCTCTCTCTCTCTTTCTCTCCATCTCTCGTCCTTTTCCACACGACAGGGCGGGGAAAGACGAGATCCGATCGCGCTGGGATTCGCTCCTTGCAAATTCCCAAGCACCGGATCGGCCGGGCGTTAGTGCCCTCGTGTGTGTGTGTGTGTGTGTGTGTGTGTGTGTGTGTGTGTGTGTGTGTGTGCCTGCCCCCTCCTCCTCCCGCTCGCGTGTCCCGACTCCTTTATACTTTTTGTTATGCTGCCCGATTGGCTGCCCATATACTGCTCAAGTAGCGGGTAATTAATTTTTATCCCCTCTACTCTTCCCCCCTCCCCCTCCCGCCTCCCTCCCATCCGGCCAACCTCCCTCGCCCGTTCGGCGTGGCTGGGTTTTATAATAAGGGAATTGGTAACTGATTTGGTTAAGGTTTTGCAATGCTCTTCTTGGAAGGTACAAGCGTCGTAAAGTTTTAACCTCCGGTCGGGACAGAATTTTTACCGTGTATGCCTATACTGTAAATTGAAGTCGGTAGAAAATTATATACGCCCGAAGGTGGCAGGGCGCGTTAAACGATTTCTTGTGCTTGAGCTCGATAAGCCCGAATTAGGTGTAAAAATTTTAATTAAATTAATTAGTCCCGAGCTCGTATATATTACATTTATTAGTTATACTCGTAGACAACAATAAAGTATCCTACTGGGATATATATGTTGTTTTTTTTTTTGCCAACCAGTGAACGTTTTTTTCCTTGTTCCTTTAGATTTTAATAATCTAGAAAATGGAACGTACAGCTAGTGCCGATAATCTCGGGATGTTACTACCTAGTTCTGTTCTTCGATGCCAGAATGTATAATTCTCACAGTTACTTCAGAAATGCGTTATGGAAAATGGCCCTTATTGGCAGTGCTTATATTTTCGTGTACCTTTAATTTTATGGAATAATCGGCATTTAGATTATATTAACTGAAAAATTCGACGGCAGTGTCATTCACAGAGGTACAATTATAATGCCCAAATGCCGAGAACTGTATCGGCTCCCTCGTAGATAAAGGATCTATTTGCCGCTTTGGCTCAACCACCCGTTCCATCTTGGCGGTAATGCGGCTTTGCGCTTGAAATTCAACTGTTCGATGTGTTATCGGCGCACGAATTGATTTGTTCCGATTTAATCGCTCCTTTTCCTTTCAATTAGATCGTTGTCCCAGTTCATCGCATTTAACGTGCTACGACGGAGGTGAAACCCATGCTGTTCATAATGATATCGAGACGAACCGTTGGCCGTCCATGGTTCATCTTATCGTGTGTGCTTTTAATTTTTTTAGTTTTTTTTTTTCAGTGCTTAACAAAATTATTTTAAAAATCACATTAGTATAGAGTGGCGCGTTTCATTGAAAGATGCCATTTGTGAAGATTATTGCGAGTGTAAAAAACAGTTCCACCATGCAAATTCTACTCATAAGTATATATCGTTTGAATTATATATCTGCCAGAAATGGCGCGAAAGTTTTATAATTCGAAAGATTTTATATACACTTCCATTGTATCTTGTAATCCATTGAATATTGTTCTACGCGATTGCATCCTCTTAAATATTAATAAGGTCGTATAATCGAGTAGCAATTGCAAAAGCTAAAAAAACAAAAAAAATGCTCATTATAATATTCTCGAACTTACCAGAAATTTTTGCGCGAAAGACCGTTCGCAATTCCGACCTCCCGACAACATACAAAATAAATCATTACCCGTGATTTACCCGGCAATCTATATATATATACAACGTAGACTACCATCCGCCAGCGCGCGAGACGGACAGATTCGGCGGAATTTTCTACCGCCGCGCGACGATTTCGTGCTTTGTACGAAAAAAAAAAAAAAAAATAACGGGCGAGGCTCGAGGGGCGATGGGACAGAAGACAGAAGGAGGCATAGACGTCCGACGTTATATATGTATGTATAGCGTAAGAAACTTCGAGGATAAAGCCACACGCATACGCACACGCGCCGATAATCATCTTTGTATGCGAAACGAGCCCCGAAGTTAAAATATCATCCTCGTTAGAATCCAAATTGGAGTACCCGACGCGCTCTACCCCTTTAAGGGGCTGTGCTCGCAAGTTATATTTATTATTTGAGACGCGCCTTTTCTTTTTTCCGATCAACCATGGCTCTGGCCGTGGTGACTCGGATCGTTGCGCGCGTCTCTCTTCGCCCTCGATTATATATATATATATATGCCGTTCTGTATACCGGTGAGTGCATCAACCGGATTAACATACAAGGGATAGGGGTTGGGTGGGAGGGGGCACGGTCGATACTTTGGCGTCCCTGTTGAATTTAATCGGGCTACATGATGCCTTTTTTCTATAATTGTCTTTTACGCGCTTTGTTCGAATTTTATCCGATTGACATTATACATATGGTGCTTTTTTTGTTTGCTCCTTTTCTGCTCCTACTCGCACACGATCATCATAAAAAATATTATATTCTTTAGGATGTGATTACTAAATAGGAAAAATTTATCTATAAGTTATAATTTTCGCAAATTTTTGGAGAATTGAAATATTTATTTATACGATAAATAACTTTATGAAACTTTTATGATAAAAAATTTATGAAATTGTTGTGTATAAAAAATATTAAATCATTATTACGATCATTATGCGTGTTCTGTCGATGATGGAAAAAAAAGACTATATTTCAAATATCATAGCAGTTGGATCAATATACTTGTTTTACTCATTGGAATGACAACATAAACTTTATCTCATTATCTAAGAGTAAGCAATAGCTTATTGCTACTCAATTTAATTTCTATTTAATTTCTAGAACATTTAATTCGTTCTTATTTTTATATACTTATGTGATTTTCTTCAAGATCCTTTTTAACGGTATTAATTATAAATTCAATGAAACAACCAGCTTAAATATTTAAGTACATTGAACAAAAACTTCTTTTTGGTATTATTTTTTTTAAATTGTCATTAATCATACAAGCTACATGCGAAAAAAAATTTTTTTTTTTCGATAAGTCAAAAATAAATTGCATCGAACGATAGATCCAAACTGTCCAACTGCGAAAGTGCATGCAAAGACGTATCGAAGGACGTCCGCATATCTTATTTGTCTGTCCGCTTAAAGACCGTCCGGGGAAAAAAATTTGCAACAGACCTCAAGGGCATGCGTCGTTCCGTCGTTTCTTTCCTGGTGCGCGTACATATAATACGTGTGTATGCGGGATCAGTTGCACATGCGCATAATAGGAGGCGTATACACAGTCGGTTGATTCGATCGAGAAAGGGAGCAAAAGAAAACTACGCAGGGGGAACGCGGTTGCGGAGTCGGAGAGAGAGAGAGAGAGAGAGATAGAGAGAGACAGGGAAGGGGGAACGAGAGCAGACCAAAGCCCAGAAGTATACATTATATATACGCGAGGGCGGGTTTACCGATCGGGAATTAATTACACGGCGATACGCGATTGGAAACTAGGGCTCCGATGCCGATGCTGCGCACCGCTGCGCCATCGCAGCAGCCTCGCGAGCCGGAGCGCATGATCGGTACTACCGCTGCAGTCGCGAGAGACAGAGAGCGAGAGAGAGAGAGAGAGAGAGAGAGAGAGAGAGAGAGAGAGAGAGAGATCGTCCCGAGCGCGGCCCCGGGGTAGGTATAGATCCGCCGGGATAATCCACCTAAACGTGCCGGACCACCGGCGTCGACGGTGGCGCCACACCATGACGGCGACTACATCGCTTGCTCTCCACCCTCCTCCCGTCCCTCTCTCGCGCGAGGCATACGCGTGTATACGGCGGGCCGAGACCGCAGCAGTTGCGGCACGAGAGTGCAGGGGCGCGGAGTGGGCTTAGCATCGAAACGGCGGGTGGGAGGGAGGAAGCGAAAGAGAGAGAGAGAGAGAGAGAGAGAGAGAGAGAGAGAGTAAGATTGACCGAGAGAAAGAGTGGTAGGCCGCTGTTGTTTTTAATTATGTTTATTATTATCAACGCGGTCGGCATGTCTATGGTAATTGCGGGCCCAGGATCCCTTCCCACACACACGCAGGCTTCAAGCCCGGTACATCGATCGCGAATGCAGCGCCCATACCGTCTCGCATGTTTATATATACGTATGTAGATATATATATATATATATATATATATATATATATATATATATATATATATATATAAAATAAGGTTTGTCTGTATTTATGCGGTCGCCGTGAGATTAACTGCCAGTGGCTGGAACATAACATGGGGCTATCGCAATAATAATATCCTGCACAAAATATAGAAATGCTAGTAATTAATCTATTGTTTAAATATCATAATTTTTTTAATAAAAATTTCAGCTAGTTATAATAATTGTTGATTAATCGGTTTATAAGACCTATATTAATAAAACTACTTACCTCAACTCTCGCCGACATTTTTTTTTTTTGTTTCAACGAAGATACTGCCTTAACCTGTCTCTGCAGTCTAAAAGTGTCCTACATAAACCTATTTTAATAAAATATTATAATCAGATACTTTTAAATATTTCTATAATTTTTTAGAAACATTTTCAATTGGAGTAGCTAAGAAATATTTTTACAGTATCAAAACACATTGTAACATTACGATAATTTGAATTTTTTAAGCCTTTTTAAAATATTTTTCGAAATTATAGAGCAATATATAGTATAGAAATATATTGTAAAAGAAAGTTAAGCTCATAATCTTTCTTCTTTACGAAATTATTAATGTCGATCGATCATACCAATACGTTTGAAACGACCACAACCATGTCAAAAATCGATCTTCTCTGAAATACATAATGATCAAACAACGCAGAAAGCTTCTGATGTACGGGCACGATCTGCACTTTGATTGCTTCTAGCGGTGAAGAATTTTTATTGCACTACTTAATGCTAATATTTTATAAAAACAAAAGTTAAGAATGCTCTGAAACATTTTATAAAATTTTAGTAAGCCATTGAAAAAATATTTTGGAAATATTTTAGAAAGATAAAAATTTTTTTTATTGTCCGGTTAACGATGCTATATATAAATATGCATCAAACATGTTATTTTGGACATTTTCCTTTAATCAGTCTTAATAAAATCAAAATACCGTATTTAAACGAGAAAAGTTTATAGTGAGCAAATGACTATATACCTTCGAGGATTAGAAAAAAAAAAAAAAAACTAAAAAACAAGCGCATTAAAAGATGATTATACACAATTCACTTAGCAAGCAGACGGAAATCGCAATTATAAAAATTAATTTATAAAAATATATATTGTATACTACCGCACTTAAGTCGTCCGTCACAAGAATATTTAAAACTCTTTTCCTCCACGAAGTTATGTAAACCCGGCTGAGATCGAGCATGGAATCGCTCGAACAATAACTCAAACAATTTCCTCGATGTGATTCAACTATATATATATATATATATATATATATATATATATATATATATATATATAATTCACAATCGCTAATTTCCATTTCAAATTACATAATGAATCTTTCACTTATACGTCTATATATATATATATATATATATAAACGTCTAAAAGCCGCATTGCATCACTCCACGGTGTCTTTTTTCTCTTTCACGACGCTTTCTATTCTTATATTTTTATAATCGTGCTATTATACTCTTATCTTTTTCATGCTATCTGCTCCGCGAGGCAGGAAACCGGCGAATGTTTGATTTATTTGAATTTTTCCATTTTTAAACGGCGGCAGACGCCAGTGTAGAAAGGCCCAAGAAATAAACAATACACGCGTTGACAAGCGTAAGCGGCAAGGAGCCCTCTTATTTATACTCAATCGAAACATAATGCATGATCGATTATTATGATTTTGACTATTAGAAAAATGAATATTGATTTAGAGACGGAATCTGAATTATTTTTAAAGATTTGCGTAATACACGAATCGATGCTTTTGAGACGATGCAGTGGATTTTCGCCAGTGACAAGAATCAGGCTATGAAAATTTGATCGATTTGTAGTGGGAAGAATTTCAACGCGCTGAAATTGTTCCATCGCTCTAGTCCAAGTAAAATTGGAAGAAAGCAATTTTTTTTCGATGTCGATTGCACTGAAAATTATACGGTAATTGTCGGTAAATTCATTGTTTTTATTTTCATTTTATTTTTTTAGCCCTTTCAGCATTTCAGCAAGATAATCAAAACACAATTATGAATTTTTCAATATGAAAAAAATTACATCTCAATAGATTCCATTTGACAGAAACATTGATTTAAGTACAATGTAAAAACGTAATCTAAAATGAAAATACAGAATTCGCGACAATTCTTATTGAATTTGCGAATACGCCATTGAATTCGCTCGTCGCAAGCGCATTCGGTCTGCACGACGAATGATAGATTATACGCTAAATGATACAAAATTGCAGCGTATCAACCTCGAAGCACTCACGGGATCAATGTATATATTTATAAATCATCCGCACCGTTCTGATATATTAACCATTTATAGATCGTTTCGCATCGTCGGGAGCACGATAGTTCGGGCCCCCGTCGTGCATCATGCACGTGATCTGTGGATCGGCACTCCCCCGCCACGAAAACCTATCTCTCCCCCCCCCCTCTCTCTCTCACTCGCTCCTTCCATCTTCAGCAGGACGATGGAGAGCGCTAATGACGCAGGCGTAGATACGGCGTCGATAGCTGGTAATTAATTCCGGCTATCGCCGTGGGATGTGTGCATGTGTGCTTCTGTAAATGTACATATCGGTATACACATATGCATATACGTATACCGATCCTTACGTATATACATTTACTAATGACACGCTGGAGGGCGAGGGGCTCGGGCTTTGGACCTACAATACACTTATGCAGGAAAAGAGGCGGTTGCTGGAGTGGAGGAGTTATTGTGAATATCTACCTCTGTATATATATATACATACCTGCGAGGCACGCGCGCAATGCCATACTTCCCCCCCCTCCCCCTACAGCCGCGGTGTTCAACCGATCCACGACATCTCGCTCCAAGCTATGCTCACGTGCACGTTCAATGGAACGATTACAATAGCGTCTGGACACATTTCTTAAATACGCATTGTGCTGTCGTAGGCCGACGAAGGTGTCGATTTTTAATTGCCTAGCTCTCATTATACCGGGGAGCTGTGAAATCCGAAAGGGCGTTTCATAATTTTACAATGATATATATTGCGGTCGTCATCGTGTGCACTCGCATAACTGTTAAGTTTGGCAAACATTTGGCGTCCGCTCGGATTATATATATAATATATATGTATGAAAAATGATAAATATCAAAAAACGATTATAACACGGACATTGCCTATTGTATCAGATAATACCAGTCGAGGATGGGAGCAGATGTGTTATTGTGGCAAATGCTACATTTTCGCAATGATCCCGATCTCATTGTCCCTGAAACGGAAAAACCATCCTATTGCCAATTGGACCGAGCCACTTGTTAAGCCTTTGCAAGTACGAACTTGTTCGGGGCCTTTCCCGTATTAGCCGGTCGATAAATATTTGTATAGGCAAACGATACTGGACACCTTGGTTGGGTTATTTTTAATAATGGGCAGGTTCGCCTATACCGAATTACACGTCTTCAGCGGCACAACGGCCAAAGTGCTGTGAAATATTTTTACGACAGCGATTATAATATTAATAATTTGCAACTCCGCCCGTTCGATGAGTCCTGGAAAGAATTTTAACGCGCGCCCGAGAATTCGAAGCTTGTCTCTAACTGAATGTTCAAATGATGATTCGATTACAAATTATCTCAAAGTCGAGTTGTAGAATTTTAATTTCGTTGTCATCTGTTTTTAATCGTATCGTTGTTCGTAATATAGAAAATCGCCCGGCAAATGTAGGACGAATGTTTCACCGAATTTACTTGTATCCTCATCATTTGAGATGCTGCTCATCTTTATGCGAAATTACTGTTATCATTCCGGAGGTTTTATTAATAGTTTTATCTGCACCCATTACATGTAATATTGATTCGCTTATAAACTGAAAACTTGTTTATAAGGAAAGGCAACATTTATATTGTAATGCTTGATAAGAATTTGAGAAAATAAATAGGAACATATTAAAATACTTACATTCATAATGCACTTATATTCAATTATTAAAACTACAGATAATCTGACTTACTTAAACATTAATAAAGATGTCATTATTTGTCTATTATTGTATAACCTGTTATACCTATTGTATTATATATATGATCAGTACATTAATATAGCACTATATTATCTGCATTCCACTAGCATTATTGCCATGATATTTTTACAATTTTCGCTGAAGTCTGTATTCGTTCAAAGTATGAGTGATAAGTATGGTGTAACTTTAAGGTGTCGTTACGAATGTATAATTATACTTTCATATAAAAATATAAATAGATATAAAAATGGATTATTGAACATCTTTTAATCAAATAGAGCACGATGAATTGCGTTAAATTATATTTTAATAAAAATTATAGTTAAATTATGTGTGCGTGTGTATATATATACATTATTCAATTTTATACTACAACACCAAGTAGGAGGTCCTCTAATCAACACAAACCCTGGGAATGAAAAAGGTAGAGGATGAGAAATGAGAGAGAGAGAGAGAGAGAAAGAGAGAGAGCAAGAGAGAGAGAGAGTTCACCCAGCAGCTCTGCTTTGCTCGAGAAAGAGATGAGCAGGAGAGGCCTGAAAATGAGGGGCGAGGTTAGCGCCTTGTTTGCCCGCGAGGGGTGTGTTTATGACGTGCGCGCCCGCTCCACGGGAATTTATATAATAAAAGCCTTGAAAAAAGGAGGCAGGCAGGCATAAGGGAGAGAGAAAGAGTGAGAGAGAGAGAGAGAGTGGAACATAGATAGAGAAAAAGAGAATGAAAAGGGGAGGAGAGGAGGTGTGTTAGTATATATACATATACGTGTATACATAGGCTAGGAGCGGGAGGTGGCCCGCGCGCGCCGCGACCGTATAACTACCGGCCCGGGCTACCAGCGATGCCCGCGGGGCGCCCCGCATTCGGAATAAATTACGCGGCGCTCCTGCCGCCGCCGCCGTCGTCGCTGCCGCTGCCTTGCGGGAGATGGGGCGGGCAGGAGGCGTTCTTGGGTGGGGTGGGGAGGGCGGGGGAACGAGGCGCCCGTAGCGCCGCCGCTTATTACGGACTAATAGACGGCCAAACGAATGGCCACGCACACACGCCCCGTAATATTTACACACCTCGCGGCTATGATAATAAAGCCGTCGATCGGGGCCGGGCGGCGCGGTATATGCCCGGGCCACGGTACGAACGTCGCGGGGGGGATTATCGAGACTCGAGGCGTGACGGTGCGGATTGATCGGATGGTTAAGGTGGCGCCCGATAGAGAGTTACGTTTTCTTTTTTTTTTTTTTTTTTTTTTTTTTTTTCCCTGCCAATTTACACTGGAACGTATGTACGCGCTGATTAAAGAAAATTCTTTGGAAATCTTGGTCGCCTCAGAATCGTCGACGGTATATAGTTGGTAGATTTTTTTTCAGCGCACAGAGTAACATCATTAACGATCGCAATTCGTTCATTATTGTACAGCTGTAAGACGTTCTGTAATGCCTTTGCCAATCACACGGATACATATATATATGTATACGTATAGATTTCTGTTTTTATTAACTTCCATGAGCGCAAATCACGAACCATCCGAATCGGTAGATCTATAAATGCGAAATCTACAATATGAAGATTTGCAATTCTCGATGCTGCTTTAAATTTTTTTCAATATCGAGACAAAATCCCTGACATGTCCGAGTAGTTTTATATAGTTTGACGTTTAAAAATAGGTATAGACGAACCTGCGTTTCTTAACTATAGAATCGAATCGAGGATTTGCGATCTTCTCTATAATCAAATTTCCATAAAATTAAAAGTAGTTCAAGTAAAAATTCGTTAGTAAATTAATATTATACCTTCATCGATATATACGATTATACGACTTTTATACTCAAATTTTATAATTGCATCCTCAAAAGAAAATGAAAAAATGAAAAAAGCAATCTGCTTTACTTAATGCAGTCCTTCCTTCCTCCAGAACAATGTCCATATATTCCGACGAGTGCAATGACTGCTTGAATTCACGTATCAAAGCAAGGAATGAAATGAACCTCGCGATTGGTATGAAGAAAAATGGAAATAAACCTTACAATGTATATATATATATATATATATATATATATATATATATATATATATTTATAAGGGGGAAAAATAAAAGAAATAAAATATCTCGCGGGAGAAATATAAACGGCGAGCAGAGCCGCGGTGGGTGGAGGAAGTGAAGCGCGCGGAAGAGCGAGTGCAATGGTGTGCGACGGTGGGACGCGACCGGGGGGCGACCCTATGGAGAAGACGTGCGACTGTCGGCTCGGCGCACCGCGAGAAGGACTCGGGGGAAGGAGGAGAAACGGCTTTTCTATATATATAATACATATATATATATATATATATATATATATATATATATACCCTTAGGACTTCTCCTCGATTCGGACGTGTGGCACTCGGTATTCGCGTTCCCCAACCCCTTCACCCCCCCCCACCACGAGCTGGATTCAAGGCCGCCATCGCCGCCGCGCCGCTTCGAATCTTGGACGAGGGCATATATAAACGAGCCGGGCATCGCGGACGCCCATCACTCCCCCCCCCCTTTATAATAACAATAAGACCGAAGGCAGGTCTTCACGGTCCCCGGCAAGTATGGGCTATAATACTCTGCTTACCGACCTTCTCATCCTGCCGCTGCCTTCCTTGTCGACGTCTCTCTGCCTCCCGGCCCTCCCTCCCCCGTCTTTCTTTCCCCGTTCTTCGAGATCCCCGGTGATTACGAGTCACGGAGAGCGTCTTCACAAATCACTCGCTCTCCTCTCCTTCCAACCTCGGCGTTCCCGTCCCTTACCCCACCCCACTCCCCCCCACCTTTCCCGCTCTTCAAAGCTATATGCCGATTTTTTCAATTCCTCTCTCTTCTTCTCTTTCATCGCATACGACGGAGACGGTGGCGACGGCGAGCGGCGGCCCCGGTAGCGACATAAATCTATATTATACGCTATAGTCCTCACTCTGGCATCGCCGTCCAGAAAAGAGAGAGAGAGAGATGGAGATGGAGAGAGTGGGGACAGGCCTGGAGAAGGAGAGCCCGATGGCATATTTATGCGCGTATTGGCGAAACTTGGCACGGTAGGTATACAGAAGCCAGAAAGCGGTGCTGCTTCCATGGCAAGCCGACGTTTCCTCCTCTCCCTCCCCCCTCTTGCCGATTTCAAACGCTACGCGCCCCTCTCTTTCGCTCTCCCCTCTGCCTACCCGCGATTTTGCGATTATCCTTAATATAGAGCGCGGCTACTTCTATTGTTTATTGTTTCATATTTTAGGCATATTTTATTGTTTAATTATGTCTCGATTAATAGCCGGCGCATTGTCTCTATCTTTCTCCCTTCTCTCTCCGTTCACCGCTGCAGCAAACCCGAGGCATCCGTCACCCCTCGCGAAATATCCTACCCCCTACCCCCCTCGCCGCCTTATACGCGCATACGGATACGAAGAATTACACGTCGCTACTTTATTCCTCCGCAGCGGTATTTCTCGGCGTTTTTGGTATATAAAACTGCCCGATTGTTCGCGCGCGAGCGCGGAAGGAGCGGCGGAGGGGGTCAGGGCCCCTCCAGCTACACGTATTTATATACATATCTGTACGCACTGACCGTTCGGCTCTCGTTGGCTCCTTACATCAAGCATGCAAAAAATCCCCGACGCGCGCTATATATACGGACTCTCGGATCGCGCCGGTGATTTTCGATAATATACGCGCGTATACGTACGAATTTATATACGCTGGGCGAGCGCACGCGCCTTTCGCCGCGAACGCCTCGAAAAAAATCAAAAGGCTCGCAGGTATATATATATATATATATATATATATATATATATATATTCTTATATATATACAAAATCTCAGGATCTTAAACACGCGGAATCGTTTACTCTCTGTCTTTCTCTCTGCGCGGGCATTTCTCAGATTCCCGAATTACGCGACGGCGGCGCGCGCGAATGCTAACCGCCACCCCACCCCCCCTCCCTCGCGGCCGCCGCCGCTGTCTCTCTGTCTCGGCATCGTTCGTAACACGAAAATCATTATTGCAAGGTCGTAAATCGAGGATCTTTCCCCGGGACTCTTTCCCTCGCTCTCGAGGGAGAGGACCGCGGAGCGTTCGCGCTCACCTCGGTGCTCCGTCGCTCTCCGTCCCTCTACGCCCCGTCGCCGCCACCCCCGCTCGACCGATTCATTCGCGGAGGCACCCGCGGGCAAATGCGAGCGCGATTTAAATGCGAGAGACCCACGCGAGACTCCTCGTCGTTGTCGTCGTTTCCCGGGTAGCGAGTCGAGGGGCGGGGGGGGGGGGAGGGAGAGAAACAAATATATGTATACGGGATATGCCGCGATTTGCTTTTTTTTTACTCGAATCGGTCCCCGGGTCCTTGATTTACGAGCGCTCCGAGTGCGTTTATCGGCGACTATTTTAATTAGAAAGCAAACGACGCTTCGAGCTCCCTTGATTCGATAAAATTTTGAACGAATTAGGCACTGTGAAGAAAAATTTGCTTTACACACAAATATGTATGTTGTTCAAAATTGTTTTGATAATGTTTTTTAACGTTTGCATATACATGTATATATATTTATTTAATAATTTATTTATTTATTCATATGCATTTTATTCATATAACACATGTATGGATGATATAAAAATTAAAGCTCTAGCACACATTTATAACCTAAATTTAGTAAATAAATTTCCCTTATTTTTCACACTATTTATTATGATCTGATGTACACTATCCGTATATAAATTGAAATACTTTTCTGGTAAGAATCTGGCAGGGACTGCGTTCATCCATTAAAAATCAATCGCACGGCAATTTGATAAGCATACTCGAAAATGTTCCGAATTAAAACACGGGGAATGGGATTTCGAATTTTCCTCACAGAATCTACAAAAATATCCTATTCCAATTCATACAAGATTACCCCCTATTTACTATAATCGTAATTGAGGTTTACTTTCTTCGGCGCACCGGCACGGCAAATGGGAGCCTGGCCGGAATTACACGCCTTTATTAGAAATACAAAGTAAGAGTAACTGATGAGATTCCGATCTGAATTACTTTCCCGCTTTGTATATCTTTATTATGTATCGTGATAGAGACGTGAAAATCGAACCAGAAGCGGGCGCGATTTTCGTAAGTACGGATTCAGAAAGAATATACTACTGGAACATGATCGAATGTACATGTATAAGTAATATGAACATTTCTAAACGGGCATTGATCCGGGCTTCTACCTTACGTTGGTTCATCTACGTATTAGAGATGCATAATTTAACACATCACTTTTTACATCCTTCGATCGATTTGTTTCTGCACTATTGAAAAAGGTATCTAGAGAAAAAAAGGCGTTTGTAAGAAAGCGACAGGTAAGTTAATATTTTTGCAAATAGTATACGTAGACCAGATATAAATTTTTACTGGTAGTATTTTCCTATTATAAATATCACCCGATATTTAGAAGCGCCAAAGCAATAATAATTGACAGCTGGTCAATCTGATTGTACTTCAATGGAAGGAACAACTAGCACTACATTTCCACAATATATATAGCTGTCGAATGATTTTCGATCTTTGCGAATGTAATAATTGATATAAAACCGTTAGTTAAAATAAAAACGATAATTGTTCACCAAACATTGATCAGCTGCCATCTGACACTTATATATATATATATATATATATATATATATATATATATATATATATATATATATACGGTTTTCGCCTATATCTCGCAGACGATCGCGCGCGCATCATCGGTTAATTAAATAGTTGCCGGGAACACCGAGCTCCGTGAAATCCCAATTTTTTTCATTCCATCCAGAACCGGTGGCGGGATCCTCATTTGCTCAGAAGCCAGACCGGCCTCCCTCGCATTGCATATATATATATATATATATATATATATATATATATATATATACATACACGTATAGGCGTTCACATATACTTGGAGGTTCGCTATAGATATGCGAAGGGACGGAGAAGGTATGCCGATTCCTGTTGCATCGTCGTCGTGACGCGCGATTGAACGTGAAGGCTCATGCTTACTATATATATATATATATATATATATATATATATACACCCGCTTTTCATTACACAGACCAAAATCTTTTGGAGTCGGTCTATGAGACATTTAATTACTAATAAGTCTAGCATAGTTTTCTTCTGTTGTACGTATATATAATGAATAATGTTTAGTTTTTTTTTAATCATAATAGAGGTGTGTATTACAAAAATTTTATACCAGTGAAAGAAAGACCGTATTGTTCCAATTTTCAACTAAATAATAGCATGCATGCTTAGGAAAGATGTTAGTAATTTTCTTTTTCAATAAATTATGTATTCTGTCACGAATTTGAATTCAGTGGACTTTGATGACAAGAGTTGAAGCATTACTGAAATGGAGAAATGCAAGATTGAACAGTAGATAGTTACTAACAACCCCCCGGTTCGACACCTAACCGCAAAAGTACGACAGTCATTACTTCCCAAAACATTCTTTGGTTTTATATAAAGAACTATTTTTGATGATATTGTTTTATTGTAAATTATCATCCACAAAAAATTGAATTTGTGTCGTTAAAAATGAACTATTTCGAATTAAAAATTTTATAAATTAATTCCCAAACTCAGAGATGTCGGGACTATGAAATTATAAATTTTAATAGATGAACACTGATATTTAGCTTTAAAAATAATTCTTATATATATCGCGAATTTTACAAACAAAGCAAAACTTCGATTTCCGCCCGAGCTAAAAAATTGTTTCATTCTTTTTGGACATCCGTGCACTCCCTTCGCATGGTGTGAACCTTCGTACTATTTCAATTTCCATAGCTTCGGCGTAGGTCCTGCAAATCCTTCCTTTATCTTACATTATAACTAGGGCCGCGCATAAAAAAATCCCTTCCTTATATGTTTAGTGTATATACTATATATATATATATATATATATATATATATATATATATATATACACACATATATATACACGTAAGAGCGATTCCCAAATCGAAAACGAAACGAGAAATACGCAGACACGCATACGCCTACTACACGCGAATGGAGAGAAAGAGAGGAAAAACTGCCGAAGGGGTATACACGCGTCGGCGGAATCGGTTTTTATCGCGGCCTCGCCGAGGGGCCGCTCCGTATATGCGTGCGAGCGGGCCGAGGGGAGGGAAGAGGGCCGAAACCAAGCGTCGAAGAGCAGGGGAGACCCGACAGAGCAAGGGCAGCGACGGAAGAGCGCGTGCGAGAGGGACAGAGAGGGTGAGAGAGAGAGAGAGAGAGAGAGAGAGAGAGAAGTAGGGGGAGTTCGGGAGACCGGATTCGCGATTTCCCACGGAGGAGATTCTCACGCCGTAAATCAAGCCGCCGCCGCTTTGGTCGGGCTGCTGTGCACACCGCACTGCGCCCGCGCAGCGCCGCGCTGCGGCGAGCGAATAACGCGAGGCGCGAGCAGCGGCAGCTTATTCGCCTCCCCCTCCCGCCCCCCCCCAACCCACTGCCTCACCCTCTCGCTCTCTGCCACGACTCTCTCGCGCGACGATTTCATTGTTTTCGGGGAGACCAGCGGCAGGGCGGCGCGGCCCCTGCGGAATTCGCAGGGTGTCTACCATATCGTGAATTAGAATATCTGAGAATGAGGGAGAGGGAGAGAAAGAGGGAGAGAGGGATCTGCGTGCGTATGCACGTTGGCATGGGCTTATGTGTGTGTGTGTGTGTGTATTTACGTGGGGGTGTGGGAGGTGGGTGGGGGATGAGAGCAACGCGCGGCGCGAGAAGACACGGAGGAGGAGATCGTTATCGAATTGTGCGCGCGTTTCATATGGATTTTTGCAGAAGGCGCGCGCGCGGCGGCGGCCCGCGATCAAAAGGGCTTCGATTTTTGCCGCGTCAGCTGCGTCGCGGCCCCCGCGATGGCGAGCGCCGAGTCGAGTGTCTCGGGACGAATTGAGGATTGCCCCGGGGATCCTTATGGGCCAAAAAGAGACAGATAGAGAAAAAGTGACAGAGATAGGGGTAAGGGAGCCGTATATTATACACTTTTTTTTGAATGAGCGACCGCTAAATTATCGGTAAATTAATGGAGAATGATCCAAGAATGATGCAAGTCCGCAGACGTTGAAGACTGAAAAGCAATGAGAACTATCTTGTTTTTCAATTAAATCGAATATAACGCGAACTATCTAAATTATTTGATTAACCAAAAAAATTTTAATAAGTTGAATATCTGAAAAGAATAAGCCAATTTTTTAGTATTTTCATGTCCACCACTTGTCAATGAAGGTATGTCTTAAGACAACTTTATTCCTCCATTTTTTCTGTAGTTTAGGAACTTGCCAGGACATTCTATTGTATCTTTAATTTTTTGTCTTTATAACTTAACCTATCTGGTCTGTAATATAAAAAACTCTACGAATTTATTTCCGATAATGTACTAGTGAATATTCATACATGATGGATAGCTGCACGTTGAGGAATAATAACAAAATTTCATAGTTTCCCTTGGATATATAAGCAAGATTATGTACCAATTTTGTGAAGTTCCTCTGCGATCAAAGCACTGTGTGATCCCTTAAGCCCGGCACATTGTAAGTGTTCTTATACATGATCGAAGTTTTTAACTTGAACATAATAGCGTATGATCGAACGTGGTATAGCTTATATTCGCAATGGATAAGGCTTTGCTTATATTAGTAATGGAATATCTACATTCTTGCTTTCTTAGGACAGCATTCTTCTGATTCTATAATTATACATACTTCACTGTGATAAGATGATCAATGTAAAAACATGGAAAGGATAGACTCGAGGGCTTTTAGCTGACTAAATATGTCTTCTACATCTGATTCCAAGTATCATGGAAGGTCTTTTGTAGAAAACGTAATTAACGGAATCAACTATCATTTATCCACTAGACTAGGATCTCCTACTAACCAGCCGGGAAAACTGTGAAGCTTCTTGATGAACCCATCAAGGTGTTGTATACTATATTGCAAACTCCATTAGTGTTTTTAAATTATTTAGCTCCTAGTCAAACCCTAGATATGTCAATCATGATTAAGAAAATTCACATTTTTGCATATTATTGATCAGCTCTTTTAATTACTTCATTACAATTTGCAATACCTTTACTTGGTCCTCAAATGACTCCTCAATCACGATGATGTTATTCAAAAAACCAAAGACATTGGAGTCATACTCAGGTAATGCTTGGAAAGAAATTTTTGTAATTCCTTGGATAAAAATTGTATTTTTCTCAAAATCGCACCCACGTTGAAGAATTCACCATGTATCTTGTTTTCCTGGCAAAACTTTAGTGCGGTCTTCACACTATCTCGATTTTTTTTATTCCGAGTATAAGAATCCATTCAATCGTTCTATAGATTTTTGGATCAATACTGTGTATCAAGTCGATAAATTCGTCAATTTTATGGAAAGTTCTTGCTGAGCTTCGACATGAACTATAATTTAGGAAATATTTTAAGACTTTGATCGAGATATGAATGAGGGTATTCCTCGCAAAGAGCAACTAATACAGATAGTGGTATCAATCTCTATAATCTTTACAAGACGTTGAATCGAATTTACCTAACCATGATATAGTTTAGTCGTAACGTACTTCAATAAAAAAAGTCACATATAGCATTGTCTTTAGACTCCTCTTGCCAAAGTACTTGACATTATTATTGGTGATATAAGCAAGCCTGTCACATTGAAAGCGAATCAATTTTTCGAGTGTATCAGCGACGTATTATCATAAACTCCATCTAGTATTGTATGCATTAATATCTTGATTTTCGGGATATAGAAACATGATAACTTGGAAAGATCATAGAAGAGAGATTTTTATGACATATCGAAAAATTTACGTATGAAGAAAAATAATTAAAAATTGAAAAATATTGATCTACCTCTAAAAATCGTGTATCATCCTACGAACTAGCAATTTTAATGAGACGAAATAATGCTCGGCTCCAACCGTAGTAGGTCCTTGTATTCGCGTCTATCGAAAACGAGCAAATGCTGTACTGGAACAGCAGGAGAAGGCGAACAGGCGAAACAGAGATCAACCACACACCCAACAGCAAGACTATGAAGTCACACTGCCAGATCACAGGATTCGCGTTCGTGCGAGAAGGGATACTGGGCGTTAATATGTTTATTAGTCGGATTCGTGCATAAATAAATTGGCCAAAAGGTACGGAAAGTCAGACGGCAAGAGGGTGGGAACGAAAGATATGGGTGGGCTGAGAAAGACGAGGTCGAGCGATAGACGGCCGCTTGGCGCGCGAGTCAAGAAGTTGAACGCACCGCGAGGATTCTCTTATCTATAAGCGCTGGAGATTGGGCCGAACACAAAAAGGGAGAATCCCGATAGTTCTCGTCTACGCCGAGCTCTCTTATAGTAGGGTGTATGTATATATGTATACATTCGAATAAATTGTCACACATTTGGCGTGCAGAGCTGTTTTCTTATTCCTGAAACTACCTTGATCAGGGATTTGGGCGAGAAAAGGACGCAAAAGAAGAGTTAAAGAGAAGAGGTAGACGTCTCTCAGTGAATTATAGTACATATATGGAGAACGTTAGCTGTTTGTCAAACGTTTATGTTACAGAGAAGAGCAAGGGGTGATTTTTTAAAAGTGCTGCAAATACTTATATACTTTTGATTGTCCTACCTACAGCGGAGTAAACTATGTTAAGCTTCTAATCAATAGGAAGATTAAGAAAGGTGGATTTAAACGACTAAAACAAGTTCAGATTGAAGATTTTCGGATATCATGGCGATTCAACATGGGAACGGTAATCTCTCAACGAACTCTTACGACGACAATAATATATCGTCTCGATAAATGAACGGGGATTAAGAATCGAGTTTACATCCGCTATCAGGAATTATGGTAAGTGATGAGACCATTACTAATAAACGCTAATCAATCATTATGAAATCCATCCATACCGCATAAAAGCATATGACATCATTGCGGTCAATTAAAAAAAAAAAGAACATTTGTGCCAATTCGTCGGTAATTCATTCGAATACGTATGAAATAATAAAAATCTTTGCAATGAATTTAACCATTATTCTTGAACCGACTAATCTCACTAAATAGTTATGAATTTTTTAATAAATATTAATATTTCAATTAAATGTGATGATATTCAAGAAATTCTGTTATTCTACATTTACAGTTCACGAATATACTAGAGCGCGATGATGCCGCAGCCACATAAACACACAAATCCAACGTTCGATGATAAATTAATCTCCGGCAATAAATTCGGACAATCGAGGACTTTCTTTTTTGCCCACTTTTTCAGCAGAGAGCACAATAAATATACGATTCAATTATTTCATCCTCTCTCCATTAATATACTAAGCCGTGTTTCTCATATTTAACACTTATCGCCGTCGATAGCATTACTTACTCAGAATTTTGTAGCCGTAATTTTCATCCGCTCCGATTCGTACAGCATCCGTATAAAATAATATATCTCTGTTGAAATTCATTTAATGTATATATACATATACATACATACATACATACATATATATGTATATATATATATATATATATATATATATATATATATATATATATGGGATCGTGAATCGACGTTGCATACATAAAGATCAAAAAGCAAAGCAAACTATTAGGAGAATGAGGGAAAAGGTACGAAATAAGGCGACAGTCCGATCTGCACGGAGGTGGACGAGGGCGGAGTGTATAGAAAAGCAACGCACATAAGCAAGAGTGAAGGGGACGGAGAGAGAGAGATATATAACGAAGAAAGAAAGATCCTATCCCAAGAGCCGAACAGTGTTATAAGAAGAAGCGAAGGGAGCGTCTCTCTTTCTTTCTTTATGCCTCGCGATCCTTCCTTTTTTCCATGCCCTCGTTCGTCTCTCTTTCTGGATAGGAGCGCGCGCACGCGCTCACGGAAGAGAGAGAGAGAGAGAGAGCCCGAGATGGTGAGACAGAATGAAACTGAAAGAAAGGAGAGAAAGAGAAAGGGAAAGAGTGACCGAGGGGCGAGGGAGTGCACCAAGATTAAGAAGGATTGAGAAGGAGAGAAAGACGGGAAGGAGGATGGCAGATAACAAGAGAAGGATAGGACGAGGCGGGGTGACGGGGGATGGTGAGGGACGAGGAGGCGGAAGGGGAGGAAGGCCCCGGAGGACCTACCTAATTTACCTCCCAGATAATGCGGCATAATTAAAGCAAAATGTAACGTCGCTGGCAATTAAAACAAATTTATGCGAGCGAGATCCGTGATCGGGGGGCCCAAGCAGCAGCGGTGCGATCGCAGCCATCGAGAAAGAGAGACGGAGACAACGGTATAGAGAAAGAGAGAGCAAGAGAGAGAGGAGAGAGAGAGACAGAGAGAGTGAGAGAGTGAGAGAGTGAGAGAGAGAGACCGATGGGAGGGGAGGGGGAGGGGCGCATATGCGGGTCCGAAAGCCAACCTTCTGGCACCCACGTCCTCGTGGTCGCGTCGTCGCGTATAGTCCAGCTTCGCTCGTCCTCCTAACCATCTTTCTCCTCCTCCCGTCCACCCTCTACTATATATATATATATACATATATATATATATATATATATATATATATATACACGTGGCCATTTCTTCCTCCCTCTCCCTTCCACTTATTCCTCCTCTCTTATACGTTGCCGTGCGTGCGCGCAGATATTCGCTTATATATATATATATATATATATATATATATATATATATATATATATATACATATACATATACATATATACATATACATCTAGAAACTCGCGCGAGAAGAGAGGGAGCCGCGTGTATCTGCGGGGCCGCCGTTATTATTCTTATAGCGAAATTCCGATGTGCGTCGGTCGAAGCGCGGCCTCCGGAATCCTAAGGCTCCCTTTGTTCGATCGCGCATGAATTTATCGGGCCGCAAGGCGCATAACCCGCGCCGCGCCGCGCCGCGGCCCCCGAAGAATTTCCCTCGCGCTCGCGGGGACCGGCACCGCCGATCCCTCCCCCGACCCCGCCAATAACCCCTCCCACGCCGCGGCTGTGGTGGCGGCGGCGGCTCGTCGGCTCCTCTTTCTCCCCCTCTCACGGCCGATACGCGGGAATCTCCGGGACTCGCGGACCCGGCGCGCGAGTGTATGTAAACGCGCTGGCCTCCTGTGACGCGCGCGTAATTTCGTTTACCCGGTAAATTGCGCCTCCTCGGGGATCAAGAGCACGCGCGCCCGTAGTCGAACATGGCATGGATATATAGAAACGTTTTGCGGCCCGCGAAATGGCTATGCTTTCGTGGGCTATAGTGCTAGACGTAATTCATCACCAGCCGCACTTTTTGCTTTCACTCAAAATTTTAATTATGTCGATATACTTTTAATATCTCGACATTTACATTTTTCAGTAAACACTTAGCTTATTTTGCTTCTTTCATCTTCTATCCATATGCTTTTTCTTTCTTTTCCAATCTTGTCATATTGAGGATTCTATATGATACATATCCCCTTAGATACTGTATCCAGAAAAAGGAACTAATGTGACAAAGAAATGACAATAAAATGTGTAATAATGTGGAGGCAGTCTAAGAGCTGGCAAATAATCAAAATATAATATCAATTTGAACATATGTTAAGAGGATATCTGAGGAAATGAAAATCGAATAAAAAACCGTACAAACGAACAAATAACATTGTCTTGCTAAAATGAAATAAAGTGTATAAAAAGAATTCAAAAGCCGGCCTGTATGAATATCTAAATGCTCAATTTACCTTATGCTGAGCAAAATATGTAATCGCTCCCTACATCGTTATTTACTTCAGGTTTTGAATCTCCTTGGATTTGTATGTCCATTACATTAAAGAAGATTCTGATAAAATATCTTTAACGTCGTGATGAAACTCACATTAATAAATCATTTCATTTTAAGAACTGAAAATACGATAGTTTATATTTATCGTTACTTACAAGTTTTATCGCAAGCAACGATTCTATTGAAACGTGAATATTCGGAAGTCTCGGAACCCTTGCAAGCTCTGATGAGTCTCTGCCGATCCCTGCAGAGCGGCAGGGTCTCGGATTATCGCCTCGATAATCGTCTCACCTTAAAAATCGGGACGGACGTTCACTGTCGAACGACAAAAATATATGCATTTTTTTTCCTAGGACTTGGTAATCTTGATTTTGTTGAAAGAAAACAGATAAGGACAAAGGAAGTGGAATTTACCCATTTCTTCATTATTATATTTTCTTGAAAAATCTACTTCAAGAGGTTTTTCCGTCGTCAAAACGTACACTATTGTACTCGGTAATGCAAATTAATCCTTACAAAAGTAAAATAAAAATGGGATTGAATAAGCGTATGATACGGAAAACATCGCATGATAGTCACCAAATCCTTCTTAATATAACGTACCCAACCAGTCTCCTCTTTTATTCGACTGTCGTCGAACACATAAAACTTCTATGTATATAGTCTCGTCCAGCACGAAAAAAATTCTCTTAATAAATAAATAAATAATATATATATATATATATATATATATATATATATATATATATACTTTTAACTGCGAACGTGTACAATGTCACCAAATCGTTCGAGTAGCTACATCATCGAAAGCGGCAAGCCATGAAAAAGAAAGACGAACAAATCGCGGTTTATAAACACGGGTCGGACGCGCTATAAGGCTCTCTCACTCCCTCCCCCCCCCCATCGTCCCTCTCACACTCTCTCATTCTTTCACCCAGCCCGCGCGCCTTTTCTCATCCCCGCCCGCCGCTCCGCTCCTAAAAATCGCGTTTCCCTCGTCGTCGCATTATAACCCGCACACGCGCGGCTGGATAAAACGTCCCGGCCGCCGGGGGCGACTGTCGAGTGAAAGCCTGTGCTTCGTTTGGCGGGGAACGCTGGGTGGGGAGGGGGGGGGCGTGGGGGGAGATCCGGAGGCGGGGGAGGGGTTGGATGGAAGGTATTCCACGCTCGCACGCGCCCAGATTTCCCGCATCAACAGGTTGCCATAAAGCAGCCCGCGCCCTTCCCCGTCATAACATTGTGTATTACGGTGCGCATATGTCCATAATGCAGGGGCATTATGAGGATGCAGGAGCCCGGTGCACGTACGTCCGGAGAATGAAAAAGGTGGTGTGCGAAAGAGGGAGGGAGAGGGAAGGAGAGAGAGAGAGGAGGAGAGAGAGAGAGGAGGTAGAGATAATGTCGAGATGACGAATAGGTCGCTCTTCTGCCTACGCCCGTGGCAAGTTATACAACTATCATATTATACATTCCGTGATTTCGTCATGGAAATATTAATGCTCCAAGTTTCCATAACCAATGAGCTTTCGTTATATATCTATATATTTATATTATTTATTGTCACCCGGCGATGTATATGTACGCCCGCGGTTTTCCCACTATATTCTGGAATTCCGATATTACTTATTCCTCTCGTTTCTTTTTCCACGTATACACAATCGGACGGCACGGTCGAGATATGAAATATGAAACTAAGACGCGTGCCCATGTACGGAGTCACGGATTCTGATCACGTGTGCGCTTTTTGATTAATCGGACGGGCTCTGGATATAGAGTGCGCTTCAATTAGTACGAGGGGGAATTATACATGCGTGTATATATATATATATATATATATATATATATATATATATATAGTTATATATAGTTATGAGGATTATGAAGAGAGACTGACTCAATTTCAGGAAAGAAAAGGTTGAATTTGAAGAGGTCCCCACGCACGACGAATTCAATGATTTATTGTACGGCACCAAAGCGAGTCCATTTCGATGCGAACGGCATAGTTAATAAAAATATTACCCGAGTTCTCAGGACGTTCGCAACTGGTTTTTCTTAAATTCTTTCTTTTACATTTTTTTTTTTTTTTTTGATTTTTTGAATAAAATTCTTTTTCTGACGTATTTATTATACGAAATATGACAAGGCACAATTATGCTACGCTGAATGTCTTCATTCAGGATAATTTTAGACGTTTGATTTATTTTATGAACTTGATTATATATAGCAGGATAAAATGTAATGAAAGTTATGCGTGTAATATTTCAGCAAAAGCACTTAGAAATAATGTATAAATTCTGTTTTTTTTTGTGTAATTAAATAAAATGCTAGCTTGATAAATTAACGATATAAAAATGTTCATATGTTAGTTTATATGTTAATTTTTCTTTAACATATTTATGTACATCTACGAGGTGGTTGTGAATTCTAACAAGATAAATAATGTTGCTAACCTTTGCTAGTACGATTCCAGATTTTGTCAAAATTTGTCAGATATTGCTAAACGAGTCAAATTTGGACAATTCATAAATTTTGGAAATTTCGATAAAGAGGCTAAACATACTTGTTATACATAGATGAGCTCTGGTGACATATAGTTCAAGCCCGATATAATATTCGCATTAACATCTATCATCAAAATTCAATTGGTCTATGCGTGTAATTTCATCTTCAGAAATACAGATTAATTCTTATCTTATACGATACTAAGTTCTCGAATAACATGATTGTGTGCGTCGACACTGATGAAATTCATATAAAGGAAAATTTAAAATATTCGGAAGAAAGGAATCGACTGATTTGTGATTCTTGGGTTTTAAAACTCCTTGCATGGCCCTTTTTACAAGAACAGGATGGAACATATACGAATCCCGCATTCGGGTCATGGCGAGCTTGCGCGCTCGCACACACACACACACACACACACACACATCCTTAATAGATTACTCAGGTTAGCACAGACTTATTAACTCGTCGAGAGGCGAGCCCAATAAACCATTCGTCGATACGGCCCGCTCGTTCAATGGAATTGTAAATAACAACGGGGCCCGCAGATTAGAAGGGACAGGAGTAAAAGTGTATGTATATATATATATATATATATATATATATATATATATATATATATTCATACATATGTGGGCCCCGTCTGCGGCTTTATGAAACGCCCGTGGCTCATCAATTATGCGTCCATTGATAAAACCCATAAATTCCCCGCGCTGTGCCGCGCGCGTGAGAATGACCCGGGACCGCTCATATTATTTTTATATAAAATTCTCGCGCGCGCGTGCACACTTTCCGGCTCGACTTCCAGGTGCGCCACACGCGCTCACACGTACACGCGCGCTCGCGCCCGCACGCATACAGTGCCGGGTTCCGAGTAATATGCTAATAGATTTGAAATTTCTAGCTGAATTATGGAGCATTAAGGAGGAGGGCCCCCGAAGATATGGCGCCCGATCCATAACCGTAAAGAGTCCGGGTGAGCGTGAGAGTGAGTGAGTGAGAGAGAGAGAGAGAGAGAGAGAGAGAGAGAGAGAGAGAAGCAGACGCGCGATTATAGAAGCCATTTGACGGTGAGATGATGTACCGGGACCCAAAACTGATAAGACGGCGACCGCCGACGCCTTGTATATATACATATACAAGCGTATAGTCGCGCTATCTGTATCGGGATTTTTGATCAATAAAATTATGAGTGGACCGGTCCGTCTCCTCACTCTTTCCCACCCCCCATATCACCGACAAGTTTGTACACTGACCCTACCCCCCTCTCCCACTCTCTCATTCTTTCTTCCCTCTTCATCAAGAGCTGTATCGCGCCAGCGACGCGCGTCGCGCGAGTTACCTATACAGATGTGTGTGTGTGTGTGTGTGTGTGTGTGTGTGTGTGCGTGCGCGAGCGCGCCTCTCTCTCTCTCTCTCTCTCTCTGCGTATGTGTGTGACTCGACCGCGCCGCGTCTAGAGGGGATCGCGAGCGCGCAAATGGTATAGGTATATTTTATACGGCCAGTGCGCGGGACGATAATTCAAAAGTATTTACGAGCGCGATAAATAATTCAGCGTGTATCGCGCGCAAGCTGGTATATATATATATATATATATATATATATATATATATATATATATATATATATATATATTGGTGACAAGCACCGGCGTGTATGAAACACGACGTGGACGTGCCCGGGCGCGCGACCGCGAATATAATTCGGAACGCGCGAGCCGCGCTTATGCATATATACATTTATATGTATGCAAGATCGCGCAACGATGCTCCGACTTATGAAGTCTCTCGATGTCGGTACTTTTGAAATATATACGGTTAATATAAATATATATATATATATATATATATATATATATATATATATATATCTTTTATATTATAGTTCCCGGCGTTTGTTTCAAATCTTTGGGATGAGAAAAGAGTTTTAATATTGAATGACAAACATTTTAATTTACGCCATCTACCGCTTGAGATTCCCGATAAACGTTTGTATAATTATTTTTTTGTCAAAAATATTGTAATATATATATATTCGTAAATGTTCAATATATTTCTTGCGTCATGTATATTCTTAACCAAATCCATAAATTTAGATTTTGAAATAAATATACCGTATTTACAATATAATTATGTTTGTCTTTTCAATCTGGATTTTTATAATACATTTAACAAGTACTGTATATGTTTCTGTGAAAGTATAAGAAGTTCTTGAATGAATGAGTATAGTTTTTTTTGATCAAAGAACTCTTTTTTTTCTTTGCTTTCTAATTACTTTTTCTTGGCAAAACTTCTGTGTTGAACTAACTTCTTTGGCACATCCGCAGTGACGATGACACTCTTTCTCTTTCCCTCCCACTCTCTCTCTTTCTCTCTTTGTTGTTTCAATGAACGTTAATAATTATTTTTTTGCCAATTTGAAATTACGTCAAATTATATTATTAAAAATAATTCAATTTCTGATTACAAATGATAAATAATATTCTTTCCAATATTATGGGAAAAATTAACGTTTTTCCATGTTTTATATAGAAATATTATGACGTATACCCTATATGCACCTTTCTTCATCGAGAATTCTCATTTGAAAGCTCCTCTTGAATTTTGTTAAAGGTATAGTAAAGAAAAAAGGAAGATGGAAAAGAAAGACACGATTTTCACGAGGAGAAAACGTAACCGAATGTATAAGGATCCATATGAACAACCTTAATTCGTACTTGTGTACAATTGTGAAAATTAATACGAAAATATGAAAAATTATATGTCGACGATAAAAACTGGCGTTGCAACAAGTAATGCAAAAATGTAGAATTACCGTATTCATAGTACCTCATACTTGGTTATTTAATTAACAATAAACATCGTCGTATTTACGGCTGTGCTGAAAATCCAAGCTTTTATAACTTATAGAAATAATACACCTCTATAGTTCAATACACAAATTTATGATTTGTCTCTTGAAATAATTGATGTCGGTTGCACTGACTAAATATCTGTTGCATTGAATTTATCATCATTAAACATAAATATTCAGCGAGTAATGCGAATTTAACAGCATTCAACTAAATGGTCACTGTATTCCTTTCTTCATTAATCCTTTCATGTATTCGCTCAAATTGAATTGAATAAATAGTAGCAAAACGCTGATCCTAACCATTTCCCAAACCATACCCCCTTAAATAAGGACACGAACCAAAAAATTTTTTTTGCGCCTTCTTCCTCATCTCCACACTATCCACAAAGTTTTCAACCTCTCTTGATTTGGTGTTTATAACAAACCACAAAGTTATCCTTTCCAGTTGAGATTTAGTATTACGTTTATTCATGTAGGGATGCTAAGCTCATCCTCGGATCATCGATATCATTGAGAGTTTCATTTCTCAAGAACTCTCTCTATCGGATAACATACTTTTTTAACAGGGTATTGCAGCCTCCCTATCCGAATAACGGCTAGATTCAAATCATTATTTTGTCAAAAGATCTGTTTTATCATTATCCTTATATTTTGAGTGACTGGTAATTCACTCAAAATATCCTTGTACTTATTCACCAAGTTATCAAGCACATATTCGGTCTATTTGATCAGTAACAACGTAGTCTAAGGTTGATCTAAGGTCATCAATTTTGCCGCACTGTCGGTCGAAATATCTTTATACATACCTGCCTCTGAACTTCCGCTTTATGCTGTGTCATGAATCAAAACTATGTCGAGACAGTGGTTCAGTCCCCAGAAGTCAAATCCCGATACTGTTGTCTGTGAAAAATCGATCCGTGTTCCCAATTTCAGCTTCTACGTTTAGATCCTTCATCCAATCCTCTCCGCTCATTGTTATCCAGACAGTTCGTCATGGCCCAGAGAAAGGATCCTCTACTCGCGATACCGTCCTGCGTGAACCCCAGCAGAAAGACTCTTTCGCCATTTGCACGCCAACGGCAGCATGTCAATTTCCGGCTTGATTCGAACGTACCAAATATCGCGATTCGGTAGCATTTATCGGCGAAGCGCGTAGCCGCGAGCGTATTGTGGAGGGTATGTCCTTGGCGATTTCTCCTACGTAATCGCCTCTTTGTGTACGCCTGACCGTGTGTATAAGCTCGTGCGCGCCCCTCCCTCCTCCCGCCGTTCGCTCTCTATAAATTTCAGGAAAAATACAGCGAACGCCGACAATTACCGTATTGATAATAAACGCGCTCCCTCCGTTGGCGGAGGCAGACAGGCGCGCATACGCGCGCGCGCACCGTCGGCATTTTTCGGCGAGGATAAAAAGGAGTCCCGGGGTCCCTGTGGGAGCGTGCGCCCGCTCACGCGTTCCCTTATACACACACACATATATATATATATATATATATATATATATATATATATATATATATATACACACATACACGTATATAAAAAGCGTGGCCGAGCGCGACTTTTATGCGGGGTGATGATGCGCGGGCCTCTCTCTCTCTCTCTCTCTCTCTTGTATATGCTCGCGCGCTGCATTGTCCTTCCTTCCTCGATGCGCCTCCGATGCTGCAGCGATGTCGTACGCGCGAGCGGGCCTTTATTGTATGGGAAAGGAGGTGGGGTGGGGTGGGGTGGGGTGGGATGTGGGGAGGGATTCCCATTATATGACGCTGGATCGCGGAGGCAGGGCCGCTTATAATCGTCTTGTCAGCGATGTTTTGCCGGATATGACGAAGGAGGCAGCAAAAACGGCCCCGCGCGAGCTCTAGTGGAGCGAAGCTCCGACTCGCGACTCGAGAGGGGCAGGAGGAGAGAGAGAGAGAGAGAGAGAGAGAGAGAGAGAGAGAGAGAACGGGCGATGACAGCGTTTCACGGTGACTTTCTTTCTTTCTTCTTCCTTCCTCTGTATATATCCATCCTCTGTACCACAGGCGTATCTCTCTAAAGAATCGGTACGATGTATGGAAAAGAAATGAATAAATAGATAGACGTGCATTTATTTGCAATCGTGAATACAATTATGTAAGAAATTTCATGAAAAAAGCAGTAACATATTTATGCATAGATAATAAATTATTAAAATTCTATAATAAATACTAATCACATCAAATAGAAAGACTATATAACAATACATTATATTTTATTATACTCATAATAATATAGTATGAAACTTAGAAAAACAAGATAAAATGCGAAAAATGTTTGTGTAAATCATTGGAAAAGTTGACTACAACGTTAAGTGAACTGAGCTTAAATAAAAAAAATCAATGTACACGAACTTTCTTTGAAATTTATTTTTCTTATTGAAAATTGATTCAGTAACTATTATGGAAAACTTTCCCAATGCTTTCTTAAACTACCCGTGTAATCTGTACATACTGATGATTTGGAAACCACCCATTTGAACGCAATATTTTCTCAGCAATTCATTCAAGTATTTATATATTATTCTGTAAGTTGTTCAGTTTTCGATCAAGCGTCATACGTCTATGATTAGAATACCTATAATCTCATTGACGAATTCGGCAGGTGTATTAGGAGAAAACGTACAATGATAGTTGTTCTCAAATGTTTCAAAATTATTTTCATTTTTGATTTCATGTATTTTCAACGTTGATACGTCGCTCTTTGAGACTGCTAAGGTGATTTTTGAAATTCATTTTTCTTATATAAATTTATTGTATTTCTTTTTGTCTTCGACTAATATTTTTTTGCAGAGCGGCGAACGTGTTATTTTTTCGGTATTTCATTGTAAAACTAAATCTATATAATATATATATATATATATATATATATATATATATATATATATATATATACGTTCGACATAATCTAACTCGAATATCAGAATATTGAATGAAAACTGAAAAGCAACAACTAAAAAGTATTCGTTCCATATATTGCATATGTCCGTCTATATAGAAGGAGATAGTCGAAGCATCGAGCCTTCGATGACTAATTACAAAAAATAAGGTTTTCGAGAAAAGCGCCAAGGAGGAAAGAAGAGCTGTGTGCATATATGTGTATAATATACAGTCCGGTCTAGTCAAGTATACCCTTTATGGTCGAAAGTGATATGGCGTGTATATATATATATATGTAGGCATAGGCGCGCAGGTGTGCCAAGATGAGAGTGGTATGGGGGTCAACCCGCCACGCCGTGTATTCTAACGAGATCGGGAAGACGCGCGCGCACGCCGCGGACGAGCAAATAATGCGTGCGAGCGCGCGCGTGTCATCCACGCCGGGCGATTCGCTCGTAAACTAAAGTGACGAGCTACTCTATCCTTCTCTCCTCCTGCGCTGAACGTCCTACATCGTGTCTAAACACACGCACACACACACACACACACACACACACACACACACAGGCATACTAACGGAAGTACACACGCACGCTAGAGACACACACGGGCAGACGCGAAGCCCGCGCGCGCTCTCGGATCTCGAACTTTTTGCCCATCGTCGCAGCCCCCAAAGAAGGCAAGTATATATACATACATACATGCATATATACATATATATATATATATATATATATATATATATATATATATATATAAAAAGAGGGATCGCGGGCGCGGAGGAGTGTGGGAAGGGGCGGAGGGGACGATAACTCGCGCCGCGAGCAAGCGCGCGCGCGGTCAGGTCTCCCTTGCGCGCCGCGCAGCGAGATTAATTTGCCATTGCGGGGGCAAGAAGCTTTATTGATGCGGCGACCGAACGAGGACTTTACCCCTCCCCCCCAGCCCCCCCCAACCACCCATTACTTTGTGCCGCGGGCCGCGCCCGAGGGGACCATCGCGCTGCGTTATACGCGCGAAAAAGCGGCCCGGCCAATGGCGTTTTGTTCGCGGGCAATTAACGTTTTTTTTTTCCACGCTGCGCGCCGCCGTCGCCGCCGTGGAGAAAAAAAGGCGAGAGGGAGACAGAGAGAGAGAGAGAGAGGCACTCTTGCGAATGGTTGTCGATGTGTGCTTCTGCAGATTATCCACAATTAGACGGTTTTTCGAGGGAGATGAGGCAAGGGAAATGCCGATTAAGATAAATCATTCCTTTTCTCTCTCTCTCTCTCTCTCTCTCTCTCTCTCTCTCTCTCTCTCTCTGTCTCTCTCTATTTTCTTATACGCGTCCATTATTCTGGAATATAATTTATGAGAAAAAGGGTGAATTTCGTACAGATGATTATACGGTAGGATTAACATCGCGGTCGATTTATAAATTATTCAGAGCGAGATTCAGGCGCTTGATTCCATGTCTTTTGATTCCATGATTTTTGAATAAACGATTTTCAACGCATGTACATCGAAGTGTGAATTTCAACGATAGCTCTACCATTAACAATGGTATTTTTTTTTTCAATTAAATGATATTAAATTGTAAGAAATGAATTTGAACATTGATAACAATTAACAGATATATTGTTAAATATTTTCGACTCTATATAACTGGATTATACTTACTAGAATCTTCACGTAGATATCTCCCGAATAAACCTTCAGTAACACTTATACTTCAATTTCCAGTGACCTGTTACAAAAATTAGTTTTTTTTTTTTTTGTAGTATTTTTCCTATATATTTTCATAGTCCTATCCCGAAAATTCAGGTACATGTATAATAATTCAAAGCAAACTCAATTACATATCGATATAGCTGAGGCTGTGTCGAGTTACCTGGTCCGAGACCTTTTGACAGTGCACGCGCATAAACTATCAAATACTTTATTGTAATTGTCACACAATAATTAATCCCTTGATTGTCAACTTTGAAGATTTACTATGTATAAAATTCGTACGAAAAACTTTCGGAATTTATTATTAAACACCCGCTGTATTTCACCGCTAGCGGACAGAATTCTAAAAGAAACTTCCAAAGTTTAACCAAAAAGGTAGCGGGACCAAAAAAAAAGGAGGGGTGAAGAAGAGGAAGAAACGAGCAGAAAAACGTGTGACACGGGAGACGAGAGGCGAGAGGATCTATATAAAGAGGAGAAGTTCGCATCGGAAAGGAGAAGCGCGGAAGAGAGAGAGAGAGAGAGAGAGAGAGAGAGAGAGAGAGAGAGGCGAGAAAGAAAATGTCGCGCCGCGCCTGAAATATCGGAATGCCCGTAGATAAATCGACGTCGAATCAGATTTTGTCGTGGGAGAAAGGGCGAGACACGAAGAAGAGTCAGAGGGAAGAAGAGAGGCAGAGAGCGAGAGAGAAAGAGAGAGAGAGAGGGAGAGAGAGGGAGAGAGAGGAAGATGCGAGTAAGAGTGGGAAGAAGGGAGAGCGAAGTAGAGAGGGCGAAAAGAAGGGTGCAAATCGAGAAAAGAAACGCGAAATAAAGGGATAGAAGTCGGTCCGAGAATCGAGAGTCCGTGAAGAGACGAGGGCAGAGGGCGGGGAGGGGGGGGTGCGAAGGAAGGATCGGACGACAGAATATATATACATACATACATATATACGGTATATTTTTCTCGTTCTGTTCTACTCTTCTGTCTCCGCGATAATTCCCGGACACACCTCGTCTGCCACACATCGAAAAAGAAAAACAATAACGCGCGCACTGGTAATTCACCTATGCAGTTGCAACTGCCACAGTTATGACCTGATAACGCGCGCATCTTGATCCGTCCTGCTATAGTTGTTGGTTCCGTTACACCGAGTTCTATGCTGCGCGTTAGAACGAGGGATTAAAAAAAAAAAAAAAAAAAATTGATCATTCCCCCAGCCCCCGCGCTTTTAGAATCAGACGGACAGACATACGGGTTCGGATCCTGGATTTGGTTGTAACTCGCAGAATCGTTTCTAATAATACCCAATTCGAACTTCCGTTACGGCCTTTCTCTCCAGTTGCGCTCTGGTACGAAGATATATTGACAGTAAATTATATATTTTGAGTAAATTAAGTGCTCTAAGAATTTAAATTTTCGTAAACTTTATTATGTGACCCCGTATAGGAGTCTGTGCCACTAATATAATTCTATGGCTGCATTCAAGCATGTATAAAAACGAAGAAGAATGACCTAATAGTTTCCTCAATTTTTCATGGATTCTTTATAACTTTTAAAATAAAAAAAAATTGAATTAAAATTTAAAAATATATGTACCGTGTAATTTATTCGACAATGCATGAGATCTATATAAATTAAATTCCATAATTACAGTAACTATTTTATTATTACTGATTACAAATAGCATCACCGATTAGTTAATAAAAATAATAATAATCTTTTATATTTATTTAAGTTTATGGCCAAAATGCAATCGATGATCGCAGTAGTAATATATTCTGGATTGTTACAGAAAACAATGAATATATTCTCGACAAAGAAAGAAAATAACATAAAGAATCAATTTTTTTTCTACAAAAACTTAAAAATCAATATGATAAAATTATATTTTTTATATTACAGAAATAATTTTTCTAGATAGTTTTCAGCAATAAATATTAAAATAGTTACAGTAACTATAGAATGTAATTTATATTAGTTCCCTGCATTATTTAAGGGACCTTTAAATTAAAAAATTTTTAAAAAATACATTAAAATATGTTATAAATATCTTTTCTGCAATAAATAAACATTATCACCTATAATTTCAGGAGTTGCAGATCTATTTAAATCTATACGATTTGAAGCTATAATACAAAATACGGATAAAATCCAAATTTACAGACCGTAGTATTCCAATAAAACCGATGAATCAAGTGAGCTCGAATTTGAGGATGTGGTTGTTCAATGTATTTATTTTGACACGAATAGAGGGAATACAGTTTGAACCTTTCGAAAAAGTTTTAGAAATATATTGTTGTTTTAGTTAATTTTGGATCAATTATGCAAACATTTATATTTGCATAATTGATAAAATTTATAAAATTTCGTTTTCTATTTGCTTAAATATAATTACAAAACTAAATATATTTTAGGCAGACAATCGAAAAAATATTTTTGAATTCGAAAGGATACAGATATTCTTTTTCGATAGATTAGAGAAGACTCTGCCAAATCCAGGACCCAAACGCGCGACCTGACGTGACTCTCTCTTTGTCAGCCCAAGGGTGAGTTGGTATCCATTTTTTAATATCTCGTTCGTAAATCAAACTTTCTAGTCATTTTTTTTTTAATTCACTTAGTATATATATAAATGTGTGTGTGTGTGTGTGTGTGTGTGTGTGTGTTCCTCTTTTGGTTCGTCGGGTGTAAATTGTTTCACGATGTAAATATCATTAACTTAAAACACTGGACGATCAATACGAATACTATTTATTTGTCTTCGTACGTCCTGATTTCAACAATTACTTTTTAAGATTTTCACTATATACTTAAAGCAGAAATGACTTTCACAGTCCGAACGTATATAATTCTTGAGAGTATAACTGTCACGGTAATATCTTTTTATCAATATTGTATTTTAGAGTAAAACCTTTTATCGCGTGACTTGGTCGGACTACCAATATAATGCTATTACTTATCTAATAGTTACTGCAGTATTGTATATGATTATAACGTTCGTTTTTGAACCTGAAATGCATATACATAACACATTCGTTAAAGTCTTACTTCTTAATTATTACCTCAAAGCTAATTATATGATTTTTAACCTGCATATATATAAACCACATTTTCCTAACAGGAATTCCCATAACTGCCAGATTAAAAGACCGAAACGACTATTATATACTTCATTCATCTCTTTTATATATATATATATATATATACATACATACATACATATACACGTATCTTAACCCACGGCACATCAAAGCGATGGATTTATTAGATATGTGCATTACAACGTTATTATTCCAGATGTAAAAGAAAGAACCGATAAAATTTTCATTCCAGACAAACACACACGCACACACACACACATATATGCGCGCGCGCGCGTGTATCACTTTGAGTCCGGCAGTCATAAAGAAGAAAAAAACCGGGAAAGCTAAAGAGAGAATAAGCTTCCGATAAACCCATCGCCCTGACCGACTCGCACCTTATCGATTTTCTATCAGTTTGTATTATATATACATAGATATGCGTGTATATAATACGGACGAGAGAGGAAAAAGCGGCAACGCCGCCGCCGCCGCGCCTCATTACGGATGCGTAATACGTCGGTGCGCCGTTGCTCCCGCGCCACCGACAATCAGAGGACCAGGTGCGCGTAGCCCTCGTCAGGCCGGTCTCCTCTCGAGCGCCGCGGCGTCGGCGACGACGTAGCTTACGCGAAAATTACGAGCTCCCCTTGCGAGGTGGGAGGGGTGGATGAGGGAGGCAATAAAGTTCCCCCCTCTGCGACTGCCCACCTATGGGTATAGAAGGAAGGTGAATGCACACCTTCTTCTTCACTATACTATGCAAGCATGCACACTTATACACACACACACACATACACGCATTTACGTCTATAACGTACACTTTTTTCCGGGCATCGGAGGGGGCGCTCTTCACGCTCCGAAGTCCGACCGGTCAGCTCCTCGGCGAAGGACCGGTGGTGGCTGCTGACACTGGGCGCACGCGGCGATCGCCCCCGATAAGATCGGGGAGGACACCGAGGTTCCTATGTTATACGCATACACGCAATCGACATAGATTTTCACTAAATATCGATGGGGCTTTGAAATAACCGCGGGCTCCTGCAGGATCGACCAGAGATGATTCATACGAGCGAGCGGTTATGAGCGTTGTTTATGAGCCGTCTGTGTTGCCCAGTGGGCCTTTATCCTATCTTTATTATATATATATATATATATATATATATATATATATATATATATATATATATAGAATATACCTGTGGAATTTCGACGTTCCCGAGACTTTTTCTTCCTCGTCCCCTCCCCCCTCACTGATTTTTTTTTACGATTACATGGGAGTTTTCGAGAAGGAGCGTTTTTAGTTATTGTTCTGTTATGTAACGTTCGGGACCGAGAGGGGCTTTTCCTCATATATACATACATACATATATATAAATATATATATATATATATATATATATATATATATATATATTCTTTTAGAGCTTATTTAGTTTAAAAAAAATGGAAATATAGGCAGCTGCATTAAGGAATTTATGATTAGATATTGTGAACTATACGTGTATATATATATATATATATATATATATATATATATATATATATATACATATATATTTAAAAGGTATATTACGTCAATTCGAAGAAAAACAAGGATTCACTATGAAAATTTTTATTTTCATTATTTTAAGAAACGTTTTATATTTATGTATTTATAGATGTTTTTTTATGCTCTACCTCATATTATATTATCGAAAATGGTTGAACTAATATTGTTAACATTACCCGTTATAGATATGCCTTGAAATTTACTAATTTAGAAGGTAGTATTTTATACGTCAGACTCTTTCAATATTATATTTTCATATGGCCAAGGCACAGTTTCCAAAGACTAAAAATATGATAACCGCCAATTTTTTTTTTATATTTCGAAATCTGAATAAATGAACATTATTCCACATTTTTTTGATTAATCAAATTGAATATTATTCGTCTACGATCTTCGTTGTAAGTTACGTTTCCTTTGCCTAAGATAACTATATATCAGTATCTTTGCTTATCGCTTAAGTTAAACAAATTTCTGAAATATAAATTTAAGGACTTCGGATTATTATTGAAATAGTTGAATGAAATTTGCCTATTGACCTAGTGATTATGAGTTAAATAACTCAAATAATGTTAAGAACATATTTATAAAAGACACTTATAGGTACTGGTAATAACATCGATTTCTTTTGTAGGAAAAAGTTATCTCCGTACTGATCAAAAGAACAACTACAAGGACATGAACCTTAAAGTTTGGCGAGCTAATATTTCAAATATGCACGTTGGCTCTAAACGACCATTGTTAGAACTGACAATTAACAATATATAATCGTGTTCTGCCGAAATGATTCAGATACACATAATAAATAACAATTGCACTTAAAGTTTTGAACTGACCTTTCCATTCTAATATTTCAATGAAAATTGCTTACAAATAATTGTATATACATTTATATTGTTGGCTTGAACAAAATAGTCTACGCGCCAGTATGATTGGCGAATAATTACTGACTCGAATAGTACAAAGTCGAGCACCAATAAACCGTAAACCAATACTGATTGAAATAGTAGACCTTTCAAGTTCAATAATCCATTCATGCAATATTACTGGTTATAATGGTTCTTTAGAAATATTTTTTATGTCCATGACTTTAATACTTTAATTGGTTTCTTTAACCATGAACAAAATTAATATTTATTATTATTTTTAACTATTTATATTACGTTACTTTTTACACTTTTGTAATTAAATTGATTATCTTACAAGTTACTGATTCAGCAGTCATACCCTGTTATTACAGTATCATGTGTTACAAGACTGTATGCTACTAAGGAAATCGGTAAAAATTTTACTAGTTTATTTTTTTAATGAAAAACACATACACACGCACACGCACACACACGTATATATATATATATATATATATATATATATATATATATATGTATGTATATATCTTTATATGTATATTTAAAACTATAATATAAAATAAAACCGTATTGATTTTCTCACCGACAAAGAATGCATTACACTACTATATTTTCCATTGGATATCTCGAATATTTTTTCCCACTTATAAAATACACACACACACACACACACACACACATATATATATATATATATATATATATATATATATATATGGACTACATTGTTAAAAATTATGTTTCCTCAATAAATAACGGAAATATATACCACTACATTAACATAAGAATCAAGAATATAAAAGAGACAATCGCGTCACCGCCACGGCTAGGCTTTATATATATATATATATATATATATATATATATATATATATATATATATATGCCAGCGGCCTTTCGCTCTCTCATCGTACACACACACACACACACACACACATATATATATATATATATATATATATATATATCGTATATATATTTATGCTTTTGAGATGGCCGAGCGGATGGAACATGGACATTTCACTAAGTCAGCACCGCCGACCCAGTTTCCGGCCGAGTGTGAAGGCGTGCGCCCTTTTGATGGTACATGCACACAAATGCACACACAGACAGACATGCACACATATACGGAGACCCCCGCGGCTTTTTGGGCGTGCTTTCCGCGAAAACACCGGAGAAGTAGCCGGACTCCCGCGGAGGTACCTAAGAGACGCGCTCGTTGCGACATAGCAGCACTGTATATTGTATGTGTACCAGTATGTTGATTGTTCCTTGTTCTGCGTTGCTTCCTCTTCTTTTACCACTCTCTCTCTCTCTCTCTCTCTCTCTCTCTCTCTCTCTCTCTCTCTCTCTCTCTCTCTCTCTATCTCTTTCTCATTCACTAAATAATACATAAGCAGTATATGCGTGATTTGTAAGTAACTGATTTCAACGCGCGACTGCACAGAATACGCAATGCCCGCCCGCAAGTCTCCGCGTTTCGACACAGGACGCCGATGCTCGGGCTGAAGAAGTATATATATATATATATATATATATATATATATATATATATGCGTGCGCGCGCGCGCGTGTGTGTGTGTGTGTGTACGAATAAATATATATGTATATATGTATAATACAAGTCGAACGAGCGAGCGTAATTGAATAGATGATGCGCGCAGAGCACTGAATTATTGAAAGGAAGGTTTTCAATCACATTCACGTCGGCATAGCCTATATGTAAATATTGATTAGTACTTATACATACATAGATACATACATATATATATATATATATATATATATATATATATATATATATATATACGAATGTAATTTAAGGAATGTATGAGTTCTCTGTATACACGTACCACCTGTTCCACAAATAAGTTCCCGCATTCAATCTGGGTAATTTTTATGGGGTCCCAGATTTTGAGACATGTATGTATCTATATATAGGTGTAACTGAATTTTTATATAATGCATCTGACTTTAACACGTGAAAAGTGCTTTGTAGGCCGGGGCCAGTATTGTAATCCACTTCCGTCTTTTATTCGATATACTTATCGCAGAATTGTATGGCAATCTGGAGAAAAAGGAATCGTAGCGTTCCATTTGATGCGTGTGTTAGAATTTTTATTCAATTTGAAGTACTTTTTAAGGAATTCGAAAACAGGAATAAATTCATTAAGCGTTATATTTTCATTTTATACATTTTCATCGGTAAAAATCGACTTGGCAGTGTCAAAAAATAGTGCATTATTCTTGAACTTTTCGGCCGATTTAAAATTGATAAGGTAAAAAATGTAATTCGCACCAAAATAATAATAAAGAAAAATATAGTGATGAAATATTATTAAAAACGTGCTTTTCAAAGAAATCGTTGAAAATTCAACTGAATAATAAAAAATGAATGGCAAATGCCAATAAAACTGAGGATCATATTAGGTTCTGTTTTTGTCAACAATTTGTTCTTCTATATTATTTGCAATTCTGTTTTTTTATTGGTGTTCATTCTTAACTTTTAACTTTATTTTTTGACCATGCTTTTGAAAAGCATGTTTAAAACTTTTTTCTATTTTTCTGTTATGTTTAAGTTCAAATTTTTTATCATTTTTTATTTTTTTACCTTCCAAATGATGAACATTCTCACGAGACGAAATGATTGTTATACACGCGGGCGTGTATGCGTCTGTGTGTGTGGATTTCTTGAAATTTTGAAGAAATTTTAAAAATATATGCTTAAATTTTAAAATTATACAAATAATATGTAGCTTTTTTATTGAACAACTACAAAATATTTTACTATTGTCTTCTATTATATAAGTATAACCTAGAAAACTTTAGAATACGAAAATTTTGTTTGGAAAAATCTCTCATTTAGAGATTGAATATGAATGATGCAAATTATAATTTAAAATTATAACGCAGTGTATAAGGTATGCCTACTATCTTACGAATATAGAAGCAAACTCTTATTATAATACATCTGTTTCACTCCTTTCCACGTCAATGTTATAGCCTACTGCAAAGAAATTGCGAAAGAGCCGGCTATACGGGTATAGGTATTGTTGAAGCTCCCGCGAAGAGCCGCGCGCTGCAAAAAGAGCAATGAAAATTTTTATCGAACAACGAGCTTAATGAACGCGTTCGTGAGAGAGACGGAGTACGAGCGATCGAGAGAGAGAGAGAGAGAGAGAGAGAGAGAGAGAGAGAGAGAGTGACCGGGGCCTCTCACCGACTAATGAATGAACTCGGCCCGCCGCCCGCGCGTACAAAATTCATTTAACTCATTCACAAAGGCAGCTCTCGTCAGTTCCCTCCCTTCCGCCCCCCTCGCCGTCCCTCACGCTCGCCACCCCTCTTTCCCTCTTCACTCGCCCCCCCCCCCGACGCGCTCTTTTTGCCGAAAAGCCAGAATGAGAGTGAGACCTTGAACTGGTTTTCACGACGTACATACATATATACATATTACATACGTATGTATACGCACATACGTATTAGCGCGAATTGCTCGATTTCGGTATTTCGGTGACGAGAGCATGACTGCCGACGACACTCGACGAACCGTTATATATATATATATATGTATATATATAGTCACAGAATCACGGAAAAGGTCGGCGCTCTTATATAGCGCAACGGATGGTCTCCATGGAGGGGCAGTGAGGAGAGGGGGCCGGACTCGATCCTGCGCCATTTAAAAATGCTTGGAGCACAGGAGACGCACCTGAAAATACGTCGCTATTATGTAGGACGAAATCCTCATTCGTGTATATATATGTGCATATATATATATATATATATATATATATATATATATATATATATATATATATATAACTGTGTCGAGTCGGTAGCGAGGACCACCAAAAGCGCGAGCAGTTTTTGTACGGGCGTTCGTCGATGATGTCTCCATCTCTTTGGCTCTTCTGTGATTTTCGATTCGTCATTTTGCAATTCCATATATTTTTTCCAATACTCTGCTTTTATCGCGCAAACTTTTGATTTTAATAATTTCTTTTAAATGTACCATTCTTTGTCTAATTTTTAAAAAAAATTTCACAATAGCAGACGTATAAACGATTGAATTTTTTTATCATTCATTCATTTACAGACTATTTCGTTATAACAAAATTCTCACGACCGATTCCATCTCATTTGTGTTGCCCGAAAAATAATTGCCAAATTTATTGCTCATAAAAATTCGTTTATCCTAAAATAGTAAAATACGTATATATAGAACGGAGGCTGAATGAGGTTCTTCTCTAAAGTCAATTTTTTCTAAAATTTTTTTTTCACTCGCTTTCTAACTTCAGGCCCCACGGTACATTTATTCTCGTCTAACGAATTTTCATTGTGCTTGAGAAAAGAACCGGATATTTCCATTTCCAGCACCTGCCGTTTCCTGAGGCTTTAATAGCCGTATATATATATAGGCTTTTAGATGTTTTTTTTCCTTTCTTCTTCCGTCAACCTATATAAATTTAAACAAAAGAACAAGCGTATTTTTCTTTTACAATTTACGTCGAGGAGCGCGTTATGCAAAGGCAAAATTTGCATATCACACGTTGAAATAGTTTCATTAAGTTTGAAACTACCGAAATAATGTGTTGTAAAAATGATTGATGAAATAAGTTTAGCAATAATTAATTGCAAAATTTTAAGATGTATTCAAGTAACTTTTAGATTTAGTTACTATATTTTTTTATTCAATTCTATTTTTTATTCTATTTTTTATTTATTTATTTTTTATATTATCTATTTTTATTTAGTTTTTATATCTTTAGTTATTTATTTTTGGATATAACTCATATTTTAACCTGTTTTCTTTAAGACACAATGGAAAGTTATAATTGGGAAATTTTTCCTTCTTATTGTTCACATTATTAATGTTATTCCAAATCTGAATACTTAATTGATATTACGTAATTTTCATTGCGCCAATGGTAAGATTATTTTCAAGCCGATATAGAGATACCTGAAATGAGAAATATGATGCATTTCAATTATTTCGTCCCGCACGTTAAAAAGAAGGAAAAATTGAAGCAAACAATAATTTATGTACAAGAGTCGTTGTTTGGCGTATTTTGTAGTTTACTAAAAATAACGAAACCGAGGAAAAGTGATTTTTGTTAACGATTGATCAGTAAATTACGATGTACTAACGTGTACTTATATACATCTTTCGAAAATATACTCATCACCGGTATAAAAGTCGAAACGTTCCCGTATGTTTTTCTGTACAAGCCGCACGATGCAAAAGCGCGAAGAAGTATATATATATATACTCGTGGACATATATATATAAATTATATTGTCCGGGTGCAAATAGCCCGTGCGATATGTACACCTATACATTATAAGTAATCTGCGTCCGGCGTACCCCGCAATCTATATAATATACACGATCGGACCGATCGTCCGATCCGTGGATGGACAAAAAAAAAAAAAGAAAAAAAGAAACAAAAAAACAAAATCTCGCAGCGATGGACTCCGCTCGTGCTTTTGCACACGTGTGATGCCCAACGTTAATTGCGCATGCGCGCTCGCGCTCTCGGCGCACTATCGAGTCGGAAAAGAAAAAAACTGAGGACGAGATAAAAATGCCTCTCTATCTCTCTCTCTCTCTCTCTCTCTCTCTCTCCCGACTCCTCTCTCACGCACCTGTCGCAACATTTCAACTCGATCGTATACTGGCACGGCCGCCCGCCGACCTTTCGCGAATTAAGAAAAAGAGAAAGATATAGGGGTGTCTGCGAAAGAGAGTGGCAGTGAGAGAGAGAGAGAGAGAGGGAGATAGGGAGAGAGCGAGAAAGGGTGGGATGGAGGGAAGGAGAGAGAGAGAGAGAGAGACATAAGAAAGAAGGCACCGGGAAGAGCCCGCAGCGGAGAATTAAGAGCGCGAGAGCCGCAACTCAACCGGATGTGTGTTATGGTATATACCTTGATTAAGTCGAGTTAACGAGCGAAAGAGAGCGAGGGAAAGAATGAAAGAGAGAAAGAGAGAGAGACAGTCAGCGAGCAAAGAAAAACCGCGCCTCCTTCTCTCTCTCTCTCTCTCTCTCTCTCTCCTGCTTTAACCCCTTTCATGTCGGCGCTGTGCGTGTATTTCCTGGCGCGGCCCTCCAAACCACGCGCATACCTATTATAAGAGAGACCAGCATAGCGGCGGCGGCGTAGTCTTCACGTACAGACAATGGCCGCATTATATATATATATATATATATATATATATATATATATATATATATATCGTACGCGAACCCTCTGATGCGGTGATTGATTTGCTCTCGCGCGCGCCGCGGGCTGCGTATCAGCTCTTGCGCTGAGCGCACACCTGGACGAATATCGTTTATATATATATATGTATGTATTATATACGCGCTTCGGATGCGCGACAGAATGGCTAGGAGATGCCTGTACGACGCGAGTTCTGTTTAAGGATTTTCGATTGTCTACGTTTCTTTCTTCTTTTTTTTTTTATTTTTTTTTTCGCAACCGTACATGATTTTATCGTTTGATCGAACTCGAGCTTCGACGATTCCACATGATAGAAGTGGCGCGTGTTTAGCGTCCACGAACACCTGAACAATTCTGTATTCTACATGTTATAAAAGCGAGAACTTTACGCAAAGAATTAGATCCAGATTTTTAACACGTACAGGGATGTCGATTAAATTTTGTGAAAAAGAAAAAAAATGTTAATCAGTCATCGCATTTATATCAAATGCGCAATGAGCTTTCGAAACAGCGATAATCCAATCGGCGAGTCCGACTAATAAATGATGTTGTGGCTGACATTGCACTATTTCCACAATTTTCAATATTTTTTTTTTTTTCAAGTTTCGATTCACTGACCATCCGGTTCAGATAATTACTCGGCCATTTTTCAAAGAACATAGCTATGAAAATTTCTATAGTTTTTTCAGTGGCTGCAGACTCGGATGCTCGAGTTCGTCCTCCATACTGAATTATCGCAATGATATGCGAGTACTTTCGGAAGTACTGAATCAATTAATCGTCCAGTGATTTTCCTCGTGAAACAGTTGTTTGCGCCCGACAATCGGCAACTGTTGCCGAATCAATGGCGATTATACAAGTTAGATTGCCCGAGTCTCTCGTAAGCGGCAATAATTTATGTCACTTATAGTATTATGTATAAAGTTGATAAAGATTTCGTAGGTAAAGAGCAATGTCCGCGATAAGTTTGATATACAATGAGCATTCATAATAGTATAAAATCTGTTCAATGAGTGCAAGATTCTGGAGAATTGTGAAGAAAAAGAGCAATTATGAATAAACATATTGGTTCGATTCTCGCCGAGTAGAAAAAGAACGGTGAGGAATAATTGTTTTAGCTCATCCATTTTCTGTCATCTAATCGACGATATATATTTCAAAGCTACAAATTTAAGCATCACTTTATATCTACAAATTCAATTGTCAATATCTACAAATTCATTTCATATTATTGAGAATTCTCAGCCAGCAGGCATTTATAAATAAATCGTCATATTGTTGCATTAAACGGCAGCACGCCCTTAGAACGGGGCGTACATTACGCTTGTTAAAAATACTCTCTCGGTCAATTTTTTAGTGATTTTCGAGAATGAAATTTCATTTTGTAAGGGGTTTTATGAATTTTTCATGAAAGGCCGGTGAATTTTTAGTTAAATTCTAATGAATATTTATAAAATATCCAATGAATTTCGATTTATTTATTGCATTGACAAAGATCACTGAAGTTTTCATATAACGTGCGTATAAAAATTGTTAATATGCACCGATAGCTAATATAATCTTTTTTTTTTTAAAATGTGTGTAACATATAATTGACTCTTCCTTGTTTTGTTACACTTGTTTCAATTATTGGTTGATAACAGATTCTACTTTATTTATTTATAATATCCCTGGTAGAAATCTAACAATTTTTAATAGGCTGGCAAGTAGTTACTAGTTAGTAAAAATAGAATCAATCATTGTGGCTAGAGACAAGGTAAATCTTAGAAAGCAAAATGTGAACATTGTCAATAAAATTAAGAAAAAGGTAGAAACTAGGTTGAAAAACTAGTTAAAAACTAGGTAGAAACTGGGTTGTTTTGAACCTTGTTTCTGGTTAGTAAATGAATAATTTATTTAACAATTAATATTTATATGATATTATAACATTATGTTGTTCATTTAATAAAAGAAAAATCATAAGATACGGAAACAAATAATTTAAAAAAATTACAAAGTAATAATAAAGTCTGCTTGTCGTTCGATTTTGTCATCTTAAAAATTATACATAATAAATTACTTTTGGAAATATTTTCCTTTTATTATTTAACATCTGAAATTTCGCACGAAATCATTGATTAAAAAATTTTATTCTTTGATGTCTTATATCGGCTTCAATTATTGGCTGTTAATTAGTATTTCTATCCTATTTATTTATAAAATAAATAATATCATTTGAAATTTTTGAAATTTTATAAATAAAAAATTTTTTAAATTAAAAATCATGCTGAGTTCATTACTTTAATTTGTAACTTGAATTTATGGAGAGTGTTCATACGGCATATCTGGCAATTTGTCATTCCCGCAAGTGGTAAAACATTATCTTGGTTAGTATATAAGCCCGATTATGACTTCACATAAGTATCACATATATTGTATAAGAATGTGTAGGCTATTGTCAATGCGTAGTATATGTATTTTGATATATAAGGTATATAGAACCGGCGTATTTATAAGTTACTTCAAAACTTTCGAAATGAACTTGATAAACATTGATAATTAATTAATTAAAGTAATGATTCAAGTCAATGAATTTATATATAAGAAAGCATAATAACGATATCAATTTTTTTGGCTAGGTTATATGTTATACCTCGCTTAACCTTGTTTTAAGATAAATTTTAGTCATAACCAAAAATACATTGATAAGAAACTAACTATGATAGGTCGTAAATACCGAAAAAATAGCTTGAAAAAATGTAACTATAAATCGGCCGGAATGACCGTAAAAAACGTTACATGTTTTCCAATTTACTACCTAACAAAAATTCCCTGTTACTAGGTATCTTCATTTGAAAATTCCTTGTTTACACCTTAAAAATAGAATGCCTTCCTACCAGGGATAAATATTATAATTGAATTTTTTAAATTCGTGTAAATTAAAGCTGAGTTTCTTATCTGAAATTTTAGGATTTTCATGATTTTATTTAAGATATTTCGGTTTACAGAGAGTGTGATGAAAAATTACCTTGATTAATATATCTGTCAGATCGAGTGAGACTTCCCGAGTATAACATTGTATGCCAATAAATGAGAAATATCTTTGATTCCGTTCAATATGCGTGCATAACGTTACAGCTTGTCTGTATAAGTTAGTTATAAATCAAGTACTCAGTCGTAATATTAATATTTACGTTGGAATTCTTCGCGTATGCAATAAACGTTAGAACCTTCGATGACAGATAATACGAAGGGCTTCGCTGTAATTTTCCCGAAAATTTCAGACGTTTTGATTTTTCACAATTTGCGCGTCTAACAGACGTGTATAATACGCGTCGACAACGATGCCGATGAAGAAAGTTGAGCGGAGCGCCGATCTCTCGCACGCTTAGCCGCGTGCGAGAATTAGAAAGATCGCGCGGCAATGAGTGGCGTGTAGCAAGTGCGAGAATGAGAACGAGTCGCGCATCGGGCATGCGCGCGCGCGTGTCCACACGCAGACACACACTATATATATATATATATATATATATATATATATATATATATATATGTATTCGGCTCCATTCGCTGCCGATCATTACCGATCGGCTTTATCGAATGCGCGAAGCAATCGTACTTGGAACGACCCAGAATATCGTAATGGCGCAATGGCGCTCGCCTCGGCCTCATCCGCGTGGCTCGCCCGTGATTTCGCCCCGGCGCGCGATCGTGTCATATACGCAGGAATTAAACATTCGAAAACGATTGTAAAATGTAATATTTTGAATTATGACTTTCATGGCTTACGTCGACGTCATAGGCTGAAATTTTAAAGCCATTAATTTCTTGTGATAAATGACTTTTGTTAATGACTGAGACACGACGGTCCGGCTAATCGGTCGAGGTAATCGCGGGTAACCGTAGATTATGAGTTAGCGAGGATAGGTAAGAGTTGATTGAAGTAATAAGTGGTTCTAAGTTAAGGGGGGAGGCGTCTCTAGTATCAAAGGTGTATTCAGTTTATAGATTTTGGCGTAAACAGATCAATTGAAGTGCGTACTTATATTTCTTTATGCGGACAATCTCTTCTGTTTCATTCTACATTTGTTTATAATATACGCGTTTTGATTCGAAATACGTGTAATTGCGAAAATCAGATCGATTGAAATTCTTGTCGTTATCAAGTCAAGAAAATAATCTGCTCCATTATTTTGCGGCTTAAATCGAAAAATCACTGCATAAATAGTATGCATAGACCGATTTAGCGGCGAAAAATACACTACCCTGGTTTTCATTGATGCAAATGTAGAGTTAGAAAAAAAATTTATGAAATTTAAATACATCTTAAGTTACCACGTGTTAAGGAAATAACTTAATTGAAATAAGAAGATATATTTTTTATGTTTATGTATTTCAATTTATGTATATCTATATGTAAATGTCTGAGAAAGATCGTTCTTTCTTACTATGAGTATTAAGAAATTGTACTGTTGTATTCTAATTATTTTCAGAATATAGTAGTTTTATTTTACGATTTCCACTTCGTACTTCTGTAATGAACTACATAGACACACTTTCTTACAATGTTAGATTATATGCACATTTATGTTCTATATAATAATGTCAATACATACCTATATAATACTATTTTATTGTTGTTTAATGTTCACTAATGAAAATAGTTATTTAGAAATTTTTTACAAAAAAAAACTTGATACGATGAAATTTAAATACACGGGAGGAATAATTTACCCAAATCGTGCTCTTCAAGTATTTATCTACGAATGGAAAATCTTCACGATCAATACCAAAATTCGTCAAAATTTCATACGTAGCTCTACAGAAGAAAAATGCAAGTTAGTAAGTCCACCGCCATCCATACTCGCCCCATTAGACCAATCGACCATTGCACCAAATATCATATACTACATATACGGGAAAAAAAGCAACGCGGCCCGCTCGCCAGAGTGCATCGCCTTGGCTCCGCGCGGTGCATCCATCGTGTCGCGCTGCCTCTATGCGCCTCCTCCGTCGCCGTCTATCTCTCTCTCTCTCTCTCTCTCTCTCTCTCGCTCTCTCGCTCGCTCCCCCGTCCCCGCGAGCGCGGCAGCCTTCGCGATCGATGAAGATGGAGTCGCCCCCGCGTCCCCCGCTGCACGCACGCAACCAGCTGCGCCCGATGCGCGAGAGCAAGAGCAAGAACGCGAGGGGATGAGGGTGGGAGGGGGGTGAGAGAGCGAGGGCACGTATAATTCGCGAGAGTTCATATATATACATATATATATATATATATATATACACGGCAGAGACGGGGGAGGCGAAGATAACGGCGGCGCGGCAGTGACGGGGGGGAGGGGGGAGGGAGAGACACGGGGCGAGCGCATAAAATCATATTATATACGTATAGCTCCTCGAGCACCTCCGCCACCGCCGCGCGTATAATAATGCATAAGGAGGCGGAGTGTTCGTCCCGCTGCCCCTCCGCGCGGTATATAATACGCGCGGCCGGGCCACGCCCACGCGGCGCGCGTCCGCCGCCGATGGCCCGATGGTGGGGAGGTCGACGCGGCCGCTGTGGCGGCGACGGCGGCGGCGACGGCGGCGGCCGTAACCGTCGCCGCCGTCGCCGCCGCAGGATCCGGGCGGGGAGGGGGGTGGCGGTAGAGCAACGTCGGCGGCGGGGAGGCGCGCGAGCGCGAGGAGATGGATCCACCGCGGTTTCTGGCGCGCTGTGTGTGTGTGTGTGTGTGTGTGTTTGTGCGCGCGCGCGTGTGTATAATACGACCGCTGTATAGCGTTGTTATTATACTATATATATACCTGGCGCGCTCCGCGTCGCTCATTCTGCCGCTGCCGCGGCACGAGGCAGGAAGCGGTGGGGTTGACCAAGGGGTGGCGGGCAGGGAGGGCGAAGGGGGGGGGGCTGAGGCTGCGATTCGGCGCGGGAGAGTGAGAGAGGGGGGGAGAGGGAGGCTCGCGCGGATGCAGAGGTGCATTATGATGTATTGTGTATTATTGTACAGGCGTATACACGTATGTATAGTTGTGGGAGCGGTCGTAATGGCAATGGTGCGCTTTGTTTCGTTATAAATTATAGGTACAAGGAATTAAATGATATGTTTTATTCCGTCGATGTAACGAAGAGTTACAAGTTAATAGCTCGAATGGGATCGTAACGATTGTGCAATAATAATATGTAATTGTGATTTTGTTTGTTATATAACAATTGGCAATAAATTATAGTCCAACTACTCTTACGATAAAATTTTCTTTTTATTTTAAAATACATACGCATCACATAGATAATGAATTATTAATATTGTGATAAATTGTTTATCGATGATGTAGTTTTTTATGCTTGTAGATTTCAATATTTATACAGGTGTCATATCTATTTATACAGTTCGAGTCAGCTCATACATATATTTGTTATGAAAAAAAATTTTTCCTGTCTAGTAAAATTTTTTGTTTTATAGCAAGCAAATCGTTTTCTAAAAATCAGTTCAGAAAATATTCTTCAGAATTATCTAACTTTTAAAAAACTATTTACTTGCTCCAAAAATGACTTTTGAATCACATTTCTTTATAGTATACCAAGATAAATTATTATTGGTATTATTTATTTTTTATAATTCATAGACTACATAAGTTTGAAAAAAGTGCAATTCTCAAGAAGCAATTACCATTTCTATTCTAGGATTTTTTTGAATCAGTGAAGTTGAAGAAAATTGATGAGAATACTCGCGAGATTATAGTAAAAAAAATTTTTAAGACAGATGGTGTATATAGTTATAAATTTATGTAGGTACTAGTACCATCAGAGCTCGCGAGGGTGGACCTTGACGCTCGCGGTGCGCCGCTCGTCTTCCATCTCCTTTTCCCTCGCCTATATACGCACCCACGCTCCATCGTCAGAACGGACGCGCCAACCGTGCGAGATGGAGAGAGAGAGAGTGACAAGGAGGGATTGTAAGAGGGGGGAGCGGGGTATCGCCGTAGAGAGAATCGCGATCCGTCGTTCCGGGGGTTGCTGTGCCCCCCTTCTTTCCTTTTCATAACTTTGGTGGGGATACACGTATATATACACGAGCTTCCCCACCACCTGCCACCGCGCGCGGCGGGGAGCGGACAAGGACGTCGGGCGCGAGCGCGAACACACACACACACACACACACACGCACACACATGCACACACGCTATACGTGCAACACGCCGGAGCGTACGAGAGGTACGTCGAGCCGGCACGGTTGGCAGGCGGCGCGCGGTGGGGCGATTCGCAAAAGGAAGACGCACACGCGGAAGAGAAGAGCGCGCGAGAGATTGAGGGGGGGGGGTGGCGGCGAGAGGCGTCGCGACGTCAAGCCCCAGAGCCACCGTAGTATCCGTCCGTCCGAGCTTCTCTCCCCCCTCCCTCTATCCCTTGCTCTCCCTCGCGGATTATTTCGCGATACACATACAGAGGAGCGTGCGTGCGTGCGCGCGCCGTAGCCGCCACCGCCGCCGCCGCCGCCGCCGCTCGCCACGGCGAAGGAGGAGAAGGACGGTGCGCGATTATGTGTGCGTTTAATGTGTCTGTGTGTGCTATACGCGAGCGAGCGCGCGCGCTATCTCTCTTGGTGGCTCGCCGGACTCGAGCATGGCGCGCTCGCACGGGGGAGAAAGAGCGAGACGGCGAAAAAGAGAGAGATAGAGTGAGAAAGAGAGAGAGAAAGAGAGAGAGAGAGAGAGCCAGGCTCATAGCCGCCTCGGCGAGGAGCGAGAATGCGAGCGCACTATAGTTGTCCGGCGGACGTGGATGCACGCTGATCGTATATATATATAGTGCAGGCATATTGGCCGCTATATATACACATACACACACATACACACCGATATATATATATATATATATATATATATATATATATATATACACGTATATATACACATATGTATAATAAACACAGTCGCACATATATATACACGCGCGCGTGCGACTACATTATACATGCACACACGTGATCCACGGTTGATGCCTGGGTATATATACACGCATATATACATATATAGAGGCACGTTTTGACGTTTGGACACGCGTGTTCGTACACACACATAGAAGCGCGCGCGCCACAGTGAGCGTCAATTATATAATACGAATGTGCATCGTACGAAGGATAGCCGCGCGCGTGACGTCAGTGCGTGCGTCGAGCGATCGCGCGGCTGCTGCCGAGGTTTCGTCAGTAGTAACGGCGGACAAGTGAGACGGCGCCGCGCCGGTAGCTGCGCGTGCGGCAACCGACGACTACGACGACGACGGCGACGACGACGACGCCGACATTGCCGCCGCCGCCGCCGCCGCCGCAGCAGCAGCAGCAGCAGAAGCAGCGTAATCGGGAGCAGAAGACGCGGTGGTCGACGATCTTCTCTTCATCCCTACCACCGACGCAACCGATATTCCATCTCGCTCGCTCGCTCGCTCGGCCACCCATACGCCCGCTCGCTCGCTCGCTCGCTCTGGCTGTCGGCTGCTTCGCGCCTTTCCTTTCTCTCTCTCCCTCTCTCTCTCTCTCTCTCTCTCTCTCACTCACTCTCCCTCTCTGAGGGATCAGCGAGAGACATCCAAGCCTCAGCAACTGCAGCGTCCAGCCGACGGTGCCCAAGAATATAGCGCCGCGGAAGCGCGTCTATGATATGCCGCCTATATGATTGATTATTATTTATGTAGCTGCTGGATAGGTGGTGGAGCGAGCGCATCATCTGGAAGAGCCTGCGTGCCGGGCGCGTAGAGAGGGAGAGAGAGAGAGCGAGAGAGAGAAAGAAAGAGAGAGAGAGAGAGAGGCGGCGGGGCGATCCGCACACGCGCCTGCGGCAACGGAGGAGACACACGGGGATACGTAGTGTATGTGGATGTGTGTGCGCGTGTGTGCGTGCGTGCGTGCGCTCGTGCCGGCGGAGCTCCGTTATACACGTGCCTCTGCGACTGTCCGTTAGTGCGTACACCATTGTTGTTCGTTGTTGTTGCCGCCGTTGTTTGTTCGTATCATTGGTGTTGCGCGTTCGGCGTCGAATGCGCCGGTACGCGCTCGTGCCGATCGACGGGAGCTCGGCGCACGCATGTATTATTACGCATGTGTCACGCGTCGGATAGTGCGCTGAGAAAAGAAACGAGCGAGAAGCAGGGACGAAGGAGAAGAAGGCGAAGAAGGAGGCGGAGGAGAAGAAGAAGAAGAAGAAGAGGAAGCGAGACGATGCCGCTGACGGCGAGGACGCCCGCGAGGGGCTGACGCCGCCGCTCGACGACGAAGGCCCATCGGCAGCGGATCGCCGGCTCGCGCCGGGTCATGGAAGAGGCGCCGTCGTCGAGGGCGCCGACGAGGCTCACGGATTCCGAGCGCCAGATCCGCAGGCCTGCCCCGGCCGCGGGACGCTCGAGCGCGCCGCTCTGCGCCGACAATCGCGACGCGTCCACGCCCGTCCGCGCGTATGCCAAGTAGAGACAGGCACGCGGGCGCAACGCCGAAGCGGCTCCGGGACCGGAGCTCGTAACCCGTGCGCCGTCCTCGGATGCGCCGGCCAAGCGGCCCGACCGCGACCGCGCCCCCCCCCCCCACGAGTGACACGCGCCCACGTGAGCACGCACGCACGCCGATAAAGAGACGGGGCCACGCGGAGATTTCGTCGAGGGCACGCCGCCCCCCCCCGTTCCGTCGGCCCCGACGGCGGCCCGCCGGTGGAGGATAAACCCGAGGGGGAGGGGGACCGAGCGCGCGAGCGCGCGCGACACAGCCGGCTCTCTGCGGGGAGGCGGAGAGGGGAGAGATTATGTCACGGCGCAAGCAGGCTCGACCCAGCCGCGCAAACCTCGAGGAAGAGCTTGGCCGGGTGGGAGGAGGAGGAGGAGGAGGAGGTGGGGCCCCGAGGATCGAGGCGCCGTCGCTGGGGAGGCTCGCCCTCGTTAAACGTAAGTGATTGTGTTAGATATATATATATATATATATATATATATATATATATATATGTATATATATATATGAACGAGATTCTTTTTTTCTGTTTTTTTTTTTTTTTTTTGAAGTTGCTGATGTTTTATGTCTCGAATCGCTCTCGTAAGAGGCGTGTACGCAGAAGAGTAAGCGCGTCGGGAGAATTATTCCAGATTGACGAGCGAAATTCTTGTAAATATGAACAATGATTTGTATTCTCGTGTTTACGATTATGCTTTGATGCGTTGGCAGGGCGATCCTGAAATTTCGATTTTATAATTATTTTCCAACGATGTCTAGCGTAATCGATGATTTAGCATCATCGTTAATTTATGAACGGTTTATTTATTTAGATCAAGTAGCGAATTAATTCAAAGCAAAATACATACAACTCTGACTCTTCATTATATTGAAAGCGGCAATAACTGAGTGATACATAAATTATTATTACCTCAAGCGAATACCTTGCTTCATTATATTAAAATACTTGAGTAGTTAAAAAAAAAATGGAATAAAAGATTCGAAAAAATATTAATTCGATGACAGCTTAGCTTCAAATTTTTGTCATCAATATTTCATCAAGAATGAAGTTAAAAAATTTCATGATAAGTTTTATATTGGTATGCCTGAACATATTAATATAACACTTACGACCATTTAACAAACAAAATTGATAACATTAAATACCAACAATATAGGATTCAAATTCTATTACACCGTTCTCTGTAAAATTCTTTCGAATTTTCATCAATACTGACGTATTACCGGTTCCACATGATGATAAATATTGAATCCATCCCCATACTATATAAAAAGCTTATCATATCGCGCATATTAAATGCAAAAAGCTGACCCTACATACTCATATCCGGTGTCTTCGATACACACAAAAAAAATCCATCCACCCTTATACCGCTAAGTCTCTAGGCCTATACAGTCTCCCGGCCCCGGCGCGCCGAGCTTCGTCGCAGTTTCCACGCGCCACCGCGACACGAGAATCCAGGGAGGGGGGGGGAGGGGCGCAGAATCGCGCGGCAAGCATCATTTGGCAAAAGTCTCGCGGGACCTGCCGCCCACGCTCGCGCGAGGTGCCGAGTCGAGGAGAGAGGGGTGGGCGCGTATTTTATTATTAAGAACTTGAAGAAGTCGGCAGGAGCCGCGGCTAGGTATATATAGTATATAGCTCGTGCATTAATACCAGCGTGCCCGCGCGCGTATAAATACTCGCATACATAGGTGTGTCCGCGGTATTGATGGAAATATAATCGTCCACCGTGCATGTATATATATATGCCTGTGCGTCGAGGGGAATTCCGCGTCGCGCGCTGCAGTGATTGTATTCGGACTCCCTATCTTTCTCTCCGTCCCCTCTCCTCCTTCTTTTTTCCTCTATCTCTCACTCACTCTCTCTCTCTCTCTATCTCGCACTCGCTCGCTCCTTCATTCTACACCGCACGGCGTTCGCCTATACCCCTCCCTGCGCGCCGCGCGCATTGTTTCTCCCGTTATTTATGGGCTTCGGAGGACAGGTTGCTCCGCACCGCTTGGACATTGCGTAAATGCGCCGGGGCGGGCTGCAGGTTGTGCCCGCGGCTAGAGAGAAAGAAAGAAACAGAGAAGGGGGGAAAGACTCAGATTGAGGCACAGAGAGAGAGAGAGAGAGAGAGAGAGAGAGAGAGAGAGAGAGAGACGAGATAGGGCAAGCGATGGCTCCTGTATGATTCCCGTCTCCCTATCGTATTAAACACATACACTATATATATATATATATATATATATATATATATATATATATATATTCGATGACAAATTGGATAATTAGCGGCGGCGAAGCAATACCGCGCTGTTTCCCTGGCTTTTTGTCCCCTTCTGCTGTTTTTTTTTTCTTTCTTTTTTCCATAAAATCGCCTCGCCACTGGCTCTAGTCTATCGCGCGGGCAATCGAGATAAATAGGAAATATAAGAGAGGGAATACTGCGAGCGAGTCGTGCAAGGGCCGACGGCTTCGCGCTCGCGCCAAGAATTTCGAGCGAGCATCGCGCGGCCACGTCCAAGATTAGACGGTGTATTAGCTCATTTTATATTGTTTACATGCAAGAGACGGGGGGGGGAGGGAAGGAGAGGAATGCGCGCGTCGCGCGGTGAATCAAAAAACTGCGATAATTTTTCCACGCTGAGAATTTTCATATCACCCGACGGATCGTATTAATTGTATGGGGATACAAATGTAATTCGCGAACGCGACACACAATCTACTACGTAGCACGGGTAACCTAAAAATATCGGCTTTTAATAAAGCAAAATCCGCGTGCGGCATAGATACAGAGGCGTGTCGGTTATACAACGCGCTCGCATGAATAATACGTTCCGGTCGTGGACTCTGCAATGCCTCGGCCGGCCGTGGAGAACAGGCAAACAGGCGCGCAAAGAACGACAATAATGAAACGGTTAAATGGAAAACGCAGCTGATGCTGTATTGTATGGATCGAAGCTTTTGGGGAATGAAGCACTTATAAAGAATTGTGAAACGGGACTAATGGAGCGAGGTGGGGGGGGGGGTAATTCTCGGAGACCTATATATAATAAAGTAAACTGTAAAACTGATATATATATATATATATATATATATATATATATATATATATATATAGAAAATGACCTTTAAAGCTCGGAAATCGGGCCAAAAAAAGAGTCTTCCAAAGCGCGCGTCGACCGTTGCGGCTCGGAAACAAAAAGCGTTTCGGCGTTTCGGGAGAGGACAGGGGTCGGGGGTCGGGAAACCGAGCCCCCCCCCCGCCCCGCGAGCGGTCCGTTAAATTCCGGCGCGGCTTCTACGGTTATAATACGAGCGAGGAAGGGCGCGACCTTGGTTATTTTTATCGGGCCGGTAAAAAAATTTCGGCATTTTTCGCGGCGATCGGGTATTAGAGAAAATCCGAGGGGGTTCGAGGGAGAGAGTTCGACGATTCGACGCCGGGCAATTAATCGAACAACTGGCGCGTTGCGCAGGATTAACGGCGCACTTAGGCCGTCTGTCGGTTCGTCGTGATAAATAAAGTAGTGCATGGCGGACATTATGTACGGTGGACTTCTCATACATTTCATATCGATGTTAAAAATTTTATTCGTCAGACATCACAATTTTTGGAGAGTCATGACAAAAGCGATAAAAATGCTTTATGTACATAAAAACATCTTCGTTTATTCTTATATATGAATGCTTGGAGCTTCAATCCCTAGCTAATGTATAACGAGATAATTAATACTCCCCGCTCTCATCTCTTAATATTATTAATGTTAAGACGATCAAATTTTAGTTTTTCCAGCAAAAATCAGGATTATTGTACCCGATCGCTGCCTCTGCCTCTTGGTCATCGTGACAGACCGCGCGATTGATCGACGCCACGGGGGTTATATCGGTTTATGTATTACATACATAGAAAAGTGCCGTATGAAGGAAGGCGTAAGCGCAAAAAGTGGATTATCATTTTCTTTCTTTATTCCTGTATGTCTTCTATATATACGTGTATATATATATATATATATATATATATATATATATATATATATATATATATATATATATATATTTGATAAGATTAAACGCCGCGGTGTGGCTCGCAACCGCTCCCCGCGTGTCGTCTCGACCAGTTTTTAAACGCGCGCGCGTGCGGATGTGTTAGTCTGAAATGAAATATGCAAGGTAAAATTTGCTCGCACGCGGGCAATTAACAATTATAAACAAGTTTCTTTTATGTCTTTTTTATTATATTATGCGTGTGTGCATGTTGATATATATATATATATATATATATATATATATATATGTATATATATATATATATATTGGTTGCATGCGTGTACACGTATGTATAATAAAAAATGTTTCGAGCGATACAGCGATTATGTCCTCCGATGTTTGTATACTAATAGCTGGAATAATAATAATTTACGGAATTTCTTTTGGAGCGATGAATATTTAAATCTGAGCGATATTCCAAGTTTTTCGAGACTTGACAGGGTGCAATTTCTGCATATTTACCTAATTACATAGGTATATTATAAATATGGGAAGTTCACATCAGTAATCTTAGACAGTTCATCATTGGTCCGCCCAGTGCTGTCTATATATATGAAATTCAAAAACGAATGAATTAAATTTAAAATTCATTCGTTTAAATAGACAATAATAAATTTCTAAGTAGAAGGAACACCCGGTTATGGATTGTAATATTTTACGTGAATTCTCGTATTGTCCGAAAGTATGTAAATGAAAATTATTTTTTGTATAGAAAATATATTTTATATTTTAGATATGTACGAAAGAAGATAATATAAATTTCAGGTATACATGACAAAAAACATACTATGATTGATCTGTGACGGTCTCTTTTCCTGTCCCTCTCTCCCTTTATCTCTCTCTCTCTCTCTCCTCTCTCTCTCTCTCTCTCTCTCTCTCTCTCGGCCCTTAGGTTAGAAAAACTTTTCATATCGATGGCACTAATTTACTGTGATATTTTATCCTATATGCCACTTTTAGATTTTCTATGAAAAATTATATGAACGCATCGCATAATACATTTTTAAGTAATAATGTACTGAGTTATTATGTTATTACCCTTTTTTCATGGGCCATATTATGCAAATAAATGTAAGCATCTATCTATTTATCTATATCTATCTCCCGTCTTCTCACTCCTTCCACGAAATCTTCAGCCTATATACATACATATGTAGATTATCTACTGACATTTTACGCGATCCGACCGTAAGCAGCAGGACGACGACGATGAGGTAGAGGGGGTTGAGAAGTGATTTTTATAAAGGCGCGATAAGCGACGACAGGATGACACGCCGCGGTCGCGTTTGCTTAACTACATATACTGTCTCGCGAATTCGAAGAGACTTTCTCCCTCCTTCTCTCTCCCCCCCCCACCTCTCTTTCTCTTTCTCTCACTCTCCCTCTCCCCGCCCCTCTCTCTTTCTCTCTCTATCTAGTCGAGTCTCAGTCGCGAGCCCGGTGCGCAGGTACACGCGCATGCGCGCGCGTCCGCTTTCTTTTTACATCCGCAAGCGTTCGTATATCAGTCGGCTGAATATTCATTTATCGCCGAAAACGTTGTTTACGAGGCTGTTATACACGCGTGTATATAATATAATTCGGCGTGCAGCGGGCTGACGGCCTGCTTGGATGTATACGCGAATATATATATATATATATATATATATATATATATATATATATATTGTCTTGGAAGGATCGAGCGAGCCGTTGAAAGATTGGCCGGAAATTTTTTTCACTCCTCCTCGTTCTGTTTTTTTTTTTTTTTTTTTTTTTTTTGTTTGCATCGAAGGAGAGAAAAAAATTTTTCAACGATCCTTGCTTCTTTCCTATTCGACGACGTTACCAGCTTGCGCGCAGTTCCGGCAAATCGATTCGATCTTCGAACGAAATTGAAAATCGTCTCAAAAAGAAATAAAACAAAGAATAAAGAAAGGGAACATACGTAATTCAAATTTTACACCGGGCAAGCAGTGGAATCTTTCGTCGATTTGCCAGCAAAGCTACGATTGCTTTTTTTTTCCACCGGTTATTCGATCTTTCGACAATTCAAATTTATCGAGAGGCCACGAAATTGATCGAGAAATATATTCGTAAAACTGATTGGCACCACGGTGAGACGTAGCAGTTTCGTTCTTGTTCTCTTTTTGACAAAAAAAAAATCACTCTTATAATAACGTAATGCTCATCACGAGGCGAAGGGGACCCGTTAGCGTAGTTTGAAAAGTCGCCTTCTTAAACCATCACTGTAATAAATATTCGTATTATGCCCTATAGATTCTGTTTTTTTTTCTTCATTTTAAAAATCCGACAATTATTGGGAAAGAGCTCGGGACTGCTTTGTCCTTGACCTTCGTCGATGGAGCGCCCCGGTGCGATAGAAAGTTCCCTCTTGCCTTATCTTAACTTCGTTAATAATAGCGCAAACACATGGCGAGAGATAAAAAAGAAATTTTCGAAAAAAGAAAAGAAAAGAAGTAAGCCATATTCATATCTTCGTTCAAAGAATGTTTATCCGGTAATGGTATATTTTTTTTTTCAACAACTCTCGTGGGTAGTGGGAGAGACACGATTAGAACTACAGCGTCTAATAACTGTTATATATGTGTATATACATATATATATATATACGTACACATTCCAAGACTGTGTTATTCTCCTTTGTTTTATTTTCTCTTTTTCTTTTTTTATTATCGATTTTGAACACCCGTATGAGTATGTTAATACCTATATGTTATAGGTATTATAAAACTGAAACAGGCCGTACATGCGCTATAGACGATTATTTAAAAAAATCGATTTTATCGCGATTCAACGTCGTTTACCTGACTCAATAATTTTCCTCTCGCTCGCATAGCGGTACGCGGAATAGATAAGAGCTACATGATCGACGCTCGAACATAATTATTTTATTATGCAGGTATATATATATATATATATATATATATATATATATATATATATATGTTTATGTATATGTATATGAATACGTATATGAATATGTATATGAATATACATGTACTGTACATATAGGTATATATATATATATATATATATATATATATATTTCATCTTCGCCGCTCGAAGATTCGTAAACCATAAAATTATTTATACATTAGCAACAATAATAGATTGAGAAATTGATTTGGAGTACATTATAGTACATAAACGCGTCTCGAGAATGCATATGTATATGTACATGTATGAATGTATAATTGTAGGGATGCAAATGAGACTCCTCGGTCCGAGAGGCCCCAGCCTTATACTACTGATTCCATAATAACGCATGCATAATACATACATATAGGACATGTAGCATTGAAGCGGTATTACATTTAATTGACATATCAATTTACCGCCGCTTAACGATCATTTTATGCAATTTAAATACAATAATAATGAAGTTTGCTAAATGTATATATATATATATATATATATATATATATATATATATAATTTCAGAACTTGTACCGTGTGTAGGCAATGGACAATCACAAAATGCGCTTTATGAAATGCATATATATATATATATATATATATATATATATATATATATATATACACGACGTGAGCCTCCGTTGAGACCCCGGCTAAATTGCTAAATAACTGTTTGTGTTTCCTATGCACCATGCCAATTATAATAATATACGCGAGCACCGATACTTCTGTATTATACATGTATACGTATAAACTCATGTAATGGGCTAATTTGAAAAAGGAAAGATACATAGATGCGCGATGCGCGCACGTCTAACGGCAACGACGAACGAGCCTACCGCTCGACGTTATAATCTCCCGTATTACATACGCGCGATCATTACGCAAGGGAAATCCTGCAATATCTCGACTGCTGGCCGTTTATAAGACGCGCCAAATCTCGGACTGTGCATTTGCGCGCGCGTGGGCAAAAAAAAAAAAAAAATAGAAGTGGCAAAAGAAACCGTATCCGTTTTGGTTGGTTATATTATACACGGACGCGATCCTGAATATATATATATGTATATAATACAGCGAGGAATTTTGCAAAACGTCCCCGTGAAATAGCACGTTTGCTCCCGTTATAGGTATACACACGCGACATACACATACACATACATATAATATCGGCAAAGCGAAATAGACCCGTATCCGCCAGATTATATAGAAACCGATATACTCCGCACACACATTCCTCCCTATATCGAAATTGAACGAGCGCGCGAGAGGACCCCGTTAATACACCATATAGAAGGAACGCGAACGCGAGACGTGCGACGTAAGGCCAAAAACGAAAGTCGGCTGCGAACGGTAAAAGAGTCGGCAGGCGTCGATGATAAATTATCGTCGGCGATTATTGTACACGCGCGCGCGCGCGCGCGCTCGATGTACAATATGGCTCATTGGGCTCGCGGACACGGCGCGGCGCGGCGGTGCGCTCCACGCCGGATAATATTGTAGACGTGCATTAGAACTTGGGCATGAATTATTATCGCAGCCCCGTTCGCTCGGCGCGAGCACCGGGCTGGCGAGCGAGCGAGAGAGCCAGAGAGAAAATGAACTCGCGCATACGAGCCGAGCAATATTGGCTGTCGGTCCGGGTATCGATGGACGCATGTATTTGTATATGAGTGCTATATAAGTTCGCGTATGTATATATATATATATATATATATATATATATATATATATATCACTAGACAAATAATACAAGAACAAGCGAGAGCGAGACGACAGTGAAAGAAACGAGACGGGACATAATCGTCGCTGACAGGGGTGGCGGTGGGCGCGCAAGAAGTGCATCATCAGAGATAGAACGAGAGCGAGAAGTTGAGCGAAAGAGAGAGAGAGAGAGAGAGAGAGAGAGAGAGAGAGAGAGAGAGGACGAAGCTCCCGTTGTTGTGCGCGCGGCAAAGTGACATGTGACAAGTAACTAACGACCGGCTAACGTCTGACTTATACTACTACTGCTCGCCGAGTGAGAAAGAGAGAGAAAGAGAGAGAGAGAGAGAGAGAGAGAGAGAGAGGGAAAGACTAGAACATCAGGGGCATATTAATAGAACCGGCTAATATACACCACCGTACGATATACATACCCCCTCCGCCTCTCGCTCTCTCTTTCTCTTTCTTTCTTTACCTCCCGTTGTCGCAGTCGCGCTCTCCTCTTGTTTATATATATATATAACAGCAGTACTAAAGGATGTCCGTTGCACTCGTCAATTTTGACCCGACGTACAATCGCCTTACTATCAAGCTTATTATACCTATGCATTTATATATATATATATATATATATATATATATATATATATATATATGTATATATGTATATATATATATGTGTGTGTGTGTGTGTGGTTGTGTATACGTGTGTATTTGTGTGTGTGTGTACAATGACAATTAAGAGCGTCGTGTGACACATAACGAACAATAATCTTGAGGCTATGCTATTGTCGAGCCAGAGATGTTTCTAGGCTTCTCCACCTGCTCCCCCCCCCCCAACTGTCCGCTATCCCTGGCACAGACCAGAGTAATTAAAATTTATTGCTAATCACAATGAGGTAGCTGTTGCAGATACAAAGTCGCTCGCCCGCGCGGTATGCTTGATAGTCGAAGCGTGCGGGGCTCGTTATAATTGTCGCGCATTGTGTTTGTGTATATATATATATATATATATATATATATATATATATATATATATATATATATAACTAGTGCACGGCGCCTCGGCCGACAAGTGGCGTATTAATACCATTTGCTAATTGCGCCCACGGAATTCGAGACCGTTTGAGGACGGCGCGGTGGATATTGCGAGCTCTCGATGCGTACCATCCCCGGAAAACTTTCTGGTCTTAGGCGAGTTTTCGGAGAATTTTCGGAGAATTTTCGACCGCGCGACTATACTTACACTTTTCTACGATAGACGATTAATGTAACTCGCGTTATTTTCGGTATAATTTTATAAGAGCGGGCAATTTATCGATTGATTTGGCAGGCGGCGTTCATCGCTCATTTAATTGAGTATAAAATGGCGCATTATATTGTTTTTTATATGTACATATATACTGGCCCATGAATGAAATGCAAATTTAAATTACATATTCAGCGAAATGAATTTATCGAGAATTATATATATTAAAACTTACTCAAAATTTCATGAATAAAATTGCTTTGAGTGACAGGCACTATGTGAATTTTGAGGCTTAGGACGCTCTGTTGAAAATCGATGATAATGTTCTGGGAAGAAATTCGAAAGAAATATAAATGGGCCATGTGATTATTTTATAAATGTAGTTTCAATTAAAAAATTTTTCAACACGTGTGTACTAAATTTTAGCGACAATGTATTATGGTACGAATGATTTACGGTAGAAAGAATATCTTATAACGAAAGTGATATACGACCAAAATCATGGCGTACGGTACGTTGAAAGAAAATTTTTATTTTCTAATCGTATTGATGACCAATTTAAACGGATTTCGGATGTACGTGTTCTGTTCGATGTTTTATTATGAAAACGACTGATTTCATCGATTTGTATAAATTATTGTTCTCTATAATTCGACCACTTCATCCATCATCTCTTCCATCCAACAACTCAATCGACTCGTTTGTCAGTGGTACTTCTCTAGCGCTCTCTATTTTCCACAGATAGATAGACCGCTTTGTCGAATAAGACTGTATCCTCTATAGGGGAGCATAGTTAATTTCTATAGTGCGTGTAGGACTATCGGTATTAAGGATTGTTTGAGTTGTACGAGCACCGAAAATTTAACGATCTTATGAATTTTCCAGAGGAACCTACAGAGTTTCACATTGTCGAATTCAAGCCTTGTATTCACATCTTCGTAGTCTCACTTTTATTACTTCTCTCAATCTCAGAATAAATCTTGAGAAATATGACTATTGAAAAATAGGACATTCCTGTCTCCTATCAGAAACTATCCTAATCATCCCGATCTATTGATTCAGTCTGCATCGACATCCACCCCATATATATTTGGATTTCTATAGAAGAAACGTAATCCTTCGTTCTGCTGACTTTATCTATTCCAAACCACTTTTTTGCCAGATCCGTGTATACATTTGTCACTCATTGCCTTAATGCCCCGTAATTTTGCCTCGCGCTTTGCTTCGGTCTTCGGGATTTTGTACAGTTCGTCTCTCCAGTCGCAGCAGTCGGCTGTATCCTCGTTGTTCATGGTCGTTACGCATTAAATCACGCCTTCCTGACGCTGCATATGTATAAAGCGACTGATTCGGGGAACCCCGCTGTGTAAATGATCCCAATGACTCCGGACAGCGCCGTTGAAGCACCGAGCCCGCGTGAACGAATACGCGGTTAACAATTGTCGATGAAAATATTTAAGAGGATTTGAAGTGGTGTAACGTTCTTCGTTAACCTGGTGACGGTGTATGGGATAAATCCACCCCTTGGTGGGACAATGTGATATGGATATATGGGTGAGAGACGGATTGTGGGGTGCGAAATCGGCGCGTTTCGGCAAGTGTCGATATCCAATGGATTTAGCAATAATGCCATTTTTCGACGTACCAGTGACCACGAGCGCATTGATCCTCTAAAACTGTCTGCATCCGTTAATGTCACTGTCCTTTTTATTAAGGACGTAACGCACTTTCCGACAGGGACAGTACGTGTCAAAAAGTAACGATTTCTGATTTCGTTGTATGAGGCTTTTTGTTGTTTCAAACAATCTGCGACTAGCTCGAGTTAGATAAAATAACTGTTCGTTAATCTTTCCCTTACATCCTTGAGTTTCAATTCTTGTTCGATAAATTCCCAGTTTTACCCGCAAACAGATTTAAAAGGATCTACTACATTTTTAGATGCGTTCCTTCGTATGTATTTGAAGGTATCCGATGTGGTATATTCGCCTTCCAATTCTGTACACTAACACAATGACATGTGTTTGGGAGCGAAGATAGCCCTCTAGGGTACACGACACGTTCTCGTACTAGCCAACAATTGGGATCTTATAGATGGGCCACTATGCTCCTATTTCATCATAGATAAGTTTCGAAGGAACTCTTTAATGTTCTATATATAATATCGTTAAATATGAGGAGATCAAAAATAAAATAAATAAAATAGAAAGTTATGCGCAGACTCTCGTATATATAGGTACAACCCCAAGAATTCGGGAAAGCGGGCAGTTTGGCAATGAGACGTAAAAATTTTATACGATGGATATAATCTGTATACAAATACACACACATATATATATATATATATATATATATATATACATATATACAAACCCTTTCGATCGGCGACGGATATAATACACCACGGGAAATCCGGACGTACGCGCGAGCTTGAACGAACGATTTATTATATATGGATAAAAAAAGCGAGGCGAATTCGTCTGGCAAAAAGCGACTGATGGACGTGTATGTATATATATATATATATATATATATATATACATATGTGTGTATATGTATAGATAGAGGAACCCCAGCGCCCCGTCAGTCGGCATCGTGGCTCGGGGCGGGGGGGGGGTCGCCGTACGAGTAAACGCGCGCAAGCATGAGCGGGGAAGAAAGACAGAGAGAGAGAGAGAGAGAGAGAGAGAGAGAGAGAGAGAGAGAGAGAGAGAGAGAGAGCAGGAGAACGAGCGAATGCTGCCGCATCGACTTTCCGGTTACTTGCCCTTTTGTCGCCCGTATAAAAGCGAATATTTTCGGTCGGTCCGCATGGATTTGGAGAATAGCGTAGCCTACCTCGTGTTTGTGCGACTAACTGCGGATTATTGAAACTTCTCATATATATATATATATATATATATATATATATATATATATATATATATATATATAGGTATACAGTTTTTTTCGCACATTTTTCACCAATATCTCGACATTTGTGGACATTTGTATCTTTTTTGATTTTTATCGGTGGATATTTTCCAGGATCGCCAAAATATTAAATAAATTAAGGACACACGTTTAATTTATACTGCGGAACAATTTCATTATCTGCATAGTCTATCGGTAAATTCGAAAGTAAAACATAGGGCACGATCCGCGCCGGTCACACGACACGTCGGCGATCGGTTCACCTTCTCCTCGCAATGATCGCCCCTCATGATATTCGCAGAATCCCAGAGATGATTACGGATTTCACCGAAAATTTTTTAAATATAAAAAAAAAAAAACAAAAGGACGTGGTAAAATATCCTGTCACATATGACGGAATGGTTTCAGAAATTGAGCTACTACGTCGCTGAATCTATGATGCCTCTCACCTCTCGCATTTATACGTTCTAGCGTTCAAAAAGAATATTAAAATTAATAATGAAACTCTTAAAATTCTTATAGATAAACGCGCATTGGGTTCGAATCCCAACTAGTCTGTCGAATTAACTTGATCCGACGATTTCGAATGGATTCGCGATGTAAAGAAATATATATATATATATATATATATATATATATATATATATACATATAATAATCATATTACCACACGGAAAAACCAAATGCGGCTGTGCAACATCGCGGCTTTCACGTTTACAGTTACAAGCCTACATCCATAATTCATCAATATATATATATATATATATATATATATATATATATATATATATATATATATATAAATGTATGTACGTATATGCATATCGCGTGCGCCTCGGTAAATTAAAAAAAAACCCTCGCTGCGACCTTTTATTTCGCGCCAAATTTTCCTTTCACTCTATTGCGGCCGCTTCCCCCACCGCCTATCGTCCATCACCTCCTCTGAAATTGCCTTTATATCGCCTCTCTTGGCTACAGAAACGCGCTCTCGATCCGCGCCCGTCGCGTCGTAGATTAATTTGTTAGGGCACGAGTTGTGTATGTGTGTGTGTGTGTGTGTGTGTGTGTGTGTGTGTGCGCGCGCGCAAGTATATACCTACACATCTCACGATGAATTATTTTAACGGCCATCGCGGGCGCGGTGAAAAGGAGAAGAAGCGTCTTCTTCTTCATAAATCTATGGGTGCGTACGTGTTTGTGTATATATATATATATATATATATATATATATATATATACATACGTATGCGGACCACAGACATTTTTTTTATATTCCGTGCTCGATTATTTCCCCGCCAACCCAACCGCGCATCTTTTGTGTGCGCTCGCGCGTATTTGCCCGCGTGTGCTGCGGCGTTTATATTACGACGGAGACAGAGACAGAGAGAGAGAGAGAGAGAGAGAGACAGAGGCGTGGGCGTGCTGTATGGGCCCCGTTGATCGTCGGGGACGACGAAAACCGAGAAAATCCATAAATATCAGGGTATACCTTGTTAAGGAGAGTACGTAGGGGGGAGGAGAGGGAAGGGAGGAAGATACGCTGTCGTCGCTGGCGTTCGATCTTTGCCGCGAGATGTGGAGAGAAAGAGGGAGAATGTCTTCGCATATGTGCGTGTATATATATATATATATATATATATATATATATATATATATATATCGTACGAGCGGGGCGGTCGAATAAAATTGCAGCGCGGGCCGCGGACGCGCTCTGCCGACTGAATTTACGAGGATGCCGCTTCGGGACTCTATTATACAGCCGGGGGAGCCTCTCTCGTTGTTAGTTTAAATCCTGAATTTCCAATGGCGTGATTAAGTTCGATAATTTTACCGATGGCTATTCGTTTCGCCAAGTACCGGATAAAGTAAGAGGACTGTATATTGGGAGAATAATAATTTTTTTACACTATGCGCATTACGTTGATATAATCGAAACTATATACGAATCTATAGGTACTCTCATTTACGTATTCTTTGTTAAATTGCTAAAATACAATGCGCATATTCAGCGAAGTAATAAATTAATATCATATAAATAAGAAACGATCTAACAAGTGAAATATAAATTTAATGATATTCTTACAGAATACTAATCGTTACAAATATAAATGTAAGATTTGTCTTTTCAAGTTAGAAGAAAATTATCCAATAATACCAATAGTACCAGGTAAAAATACTTATGCAATGATTGCACATAGAGCTAATAATTGTTATTTACTGTGTTGCATCTATGGATCTGTCTTGCATGAATAATCCGGTCTTTATCCAAGTGAACTTGAAGATTTCGTCAAAAACCTACATTACTGTTCATGAAAGGCATTGCTACTTAGTGCCCATTTTCGGTATAATATCAGATATAAGATATAACATAATACATGATTTCATAAGCAAATCTTCCATATTTATCGACATCCGTACATAAGATCATACGTACAAAATGTAACCTTATGCATTTGAGGTTAGGATTAATGAAAATAATCAATTAAAAGTCACATTGTTTCAAATCTGATGTATATTGTATGTGGTGTATATATATATACATATAGATATAGATGCATATTGCAGCCCCGCTGAGAAAGTGGTTTCACGTTTATGGAAAGGATTTTTTCAAGAGCCAAGCCCACGCTCGGATAAAATTAGTGTTCGTAAAAAAAAAAAATAAAAAAAAAATTACTCGTACCCTTTTACGCTATGTGTACTTTTTTCAGGCGCCCCGTGCATCAGCCATTGGTATACAACATATAGTACGTACTTGCAAGCCCGCCCCGCGCCCCTTTAAATCGTTGCAATCCGCGCGCGCGCGCGCGTGTGTGTATGCATATATATGCGATAAAAAAGAAAGGAGAGGAAAAAGGATAGTAGCAGTATAGTATCCCAGCTATATACCTTCGCCGCGAAACCTTATCGCTGGGACCTAAAAGTCTCTCTCTCTCTCTCTCTCTCTCTCTCTCTCTCTCTCTCTCTTGCTTTTCGAACGAAATACACGCGGGACATTAATTAATCTTTGAAATGCATCATCCACCGAGAATTTGTACCACTGCACATTTAGCTCGGTCTCTCTCTCTCTCTCTCTCTCTCTCTCTCTCTCTCCCTATCTTCGTTGCTCGCCGTATGCATACATATAGAAAAAGAAGAAGAGCGAGATGGAGAGAGACTCTGAAAAGGAGACAGAGAAAAAAGAGTCAAGCGAGTAGAAAAAAGCTCACGAGAGTAGAGTTCCATCCTTCTCTCTCTCTCTCTCTCTCTCTTACCTTACAACTTGTTCAAACGTTAATGAGGTCACGGCGAGCGCCGGCCGCGCGAGCCCGCCGCAAAAGCCGAGAAGCTATACCGGAGAGCTCTCTCTGTCTTTTAAGAAACACGTATAGGTAGTCGCGCTGCACATGCATAGGACTTCCCGCGGGACGCGGAGCGCGCGGCCCAATCGATAACAATACACCGAATCGCGAAGAATAATAAGAGGAGAGGCGGAGGGAGAGAGAGAGAGAGGGAGAGAGAGAGAAAGAGCGAAAGGGAGAAAGAGAGAGAGAGAGAGAGAGAGAGGGAGAGAGAAAGAGAGGGCTGAAGGGAGGGAGAAAGGGATATAAAGCGGAGGGAGTCTCGCCGCGAGCCCGCCCGGATCGTGGGACCGGCGCGGCGCGGCGTCGCTCGAGCCGGGCGAGATCGCCCGGCGATTCGGGGCGGGAAAAAAAGTGCCGCGCCCCACCCTCCTTGTACCCGTCGCGCCGGTCGAATATGACCGCGCCGTCATACAGGAGGGGGCGCATTAAAGGCCACCTTCGCAGCAACGAGCAATAATTGGCGACTCCCCCCCCCGCCCACCCCCTTCGGCGCAACAGATTTTGGGAAGGAATTCTGTGCGCGCGCACCGTATGGATACGTGTGCGAGAGAGACAGAGGTCGTGTGCGTTTTGTCGAGATTGCGAATCGTTGAGATGCAAACTTTGCGCGAATCCGCGGTCGAGTATATAGGTATATAGGTATGCAGGAACTACATATATATATATATATATATATATATATATATATATATATTCGTCTAAGGTATCCCGGGCACCCACTACTGTAAGGGAGAAATTTTGACGGCAGAGTGTAAAAGGCGGAGGACGGGGAGGGAAAAACGACGTGTGGTCGAAGTGGAGGCAGAAGAGGACAAAAACTGTGTGAAGAATTTTGGGTCAGCGCTTGTAGCCGAGCGCCGAGATGATATGTACGGGGCTTAGGGCACAAATATAAATATATATATATATATATATATATATATATATATATTCCTATTATTACTTCCTTTTATTTTTATTTTCGAAAGTAGCTTATATATATAAATGTAATACTTCGTAATTTGAGGCGCGAAAATTATGCTAAGTAAGTACGATTATGTACAATAAGCTATAATCTAAATCACCTCATATGGTATATATACGTTTATTCAGATCTATAACTTCGACTTTCCCGAGCTTCAAAAATCTCTCCCGATATTAGCAAGTTAATAGTAACAATAAAAGAAGATAAAAAAGATCATCTGACTAATAGTGACTGCGTACGGCTGGTTTGAATTCCCCTTGGGTAAAAGCGAAATCACAGTATCCATACATAAATGGGACGTTGGGGCCATTTACGTCGACATCGAGTCCTTGTCAATTTTATAAAACGTCAAGATCGCGGGTATATAAATTTTCCAAAAGGCATTTTCGTTCCATTAATTTTTGTGGATAAAAACACGCGCGTCCGACTGCACGCGAGAAATTGCAAATAAAAATTGCAGCGAGTTGACTTACGTTGATTTTCGAGGTAGAGTGGCTGATTTCAGACTGGAAGGTGACGACAGGTGACGCGTTGCTTTTTACGCGCGCGTGTGTGAGAAATATTGGTTAACGCGCTTACGCACCGGTCGAATCGCGCGACATGGATGCGAGATTTTTAGGGAGTATTCTAGTTGCTGTACATTATATTATTGCAATAACGATCGCTGTTTGTCAAGAATGCTGAGATTTTTGAACGCTTGAAAGGCAAAATTGATTATTTTATCTGCATTTTTCAGAAAAGGAATCATTAACACAATCTCGTGAAAAGGTCGATTTTCAGACTCTGCGTCAAGTCCTCAAGCGTTGGGCATGTATCATCCTTCAGTTGCTCAAGCCTTGCTCTGATTGACATTTGAGGGGGAAAAATGTAAAAAATCAACACGTAAATATGAAATTGAATCGGAATCCGTGCGATATCGCCAAAATTGACCTGTTTTTTTTTTTTTTTCCTTTTCAATTTTTACCCTCGATTGCCAATCAGAAGTGGCCATATATAAGTGAGCAGCCGCTAGACCAACAGATTTGACAGCACATACGTACTTCGCAGAAAGACGATACGTCCTCTCGTTGCCGCCAATCCCGACGCGGCTGCTCCATACGTACAAACGGCGCGCGATCCCGAAAAAAAAATTCATCGCGTCCACTACGTCTAACGACAGCGGCGATGGTAAAATATCTGGGACAACGAGAGCGAGCGAGCGAGCGAGAAGCATCATCGACGCCGAGTTAACGCGCCGCCGAGCGGCGAGCTCGCTCTCTCTCTCTCTCTCTCTCTCTCTCTCGCGCGCGCGGGTGACTAATGCGATTCAGAGGACGCGCGACAAATTCTTTGGCTCTTTAAAGGACCGAGAGCCGCGGCGGGTATGTATTTATAATCGCGCGACGGCGCGCGTTTAAAGGAGGGAAAAATATTTTTTAATTACACCTTAATCGGTGAAGGCAAAAAAAAAAAAAAAAAAAAAAAAAAAAAAGAAAAGGAAAGAGAGGGAAAAACAGAGCGAGGAGGGAACGAGGAAAAAAAAAAGAACATTCCGCGCTCTCTGCTCTCGTTTTTTTTCTCTCTCTTTTCGACACGGCTCTTTTCCCGAGGTGCGCTTGGTTCGTAATGTCGTCGTGGACGTACATAGGATGGAGAAAAAGGCTAAGCTTCTGACCTGGTAAATCGCACTTAGTTTTTATATATATGTATATATATATATATATATATATATATATATATATATATATATATATATATATACACGATTTCAAGCAAATATGAAATCTCGCCTCGACGGAATGGCTCATACTGAGTGTACAAGAATCTTTTCCTAGAACAATTTTTCGCTATGCTGTACATATAAGCGCTACTTACAACGTTCGTTTCTTCATTATCATTCTCTTGCTTACGTTCTTTCTCTCTGTCTCTCTGTCTCTCTTTCTATCTCGCTTAAAGTCGTTTAATTTAATTGTACAAATATAAATTCGTAAGTTCCATTAAGCGCGCGCTGCACAGAGGGGCGTTCGGGGAACCTCGAGGTAGGTATATATATATATATATATATATATATATATATATATATATACACGCATACTGTGCGCGCGCGCAATAACCCGAGATAATAAAAGAGAACAAGAGCAAAAACGAGGGTGGAAGAAGAGAAAGGAGCGAGGGGAAGAGGGAAAGAGGGAAAAAGAAGGATGCCGAACGCAAAAAAGCGCGCGCCTATGCCGAGAGGAGGATAGTGAGAGAGAGAGAGAGAGAGAGAGAGAGAGAGAGAGAGAGAGAGAGAGCAGGGAGAGACTCTGGAAGCGACGGATCGCGTCAATATAAATAATATCGCGGTAATTGCACAGCAATGTTCGACGCTGGGGCTACATGCAACATGCCGACGTTTGAAGGGACGGGGGCTGCAGGAGGGAGGCCACTCGTTTATTCTCTCCACTCGCCCCCCCCCTCCTCCCCCATTGCATCCGCTGATTTCGACGCGGTTCTCACAGGAGGTATACAAGGTAGATTATATATATATATATATATATATATATATATATATATATATATACCTGCGATTGCAGGCGGGCGCAGCGATGAAAATTTTTCGGGAGCCTCTCGCGCTTGCGCTCTTTGCCTCCTGCGCGTCCTCGCCCTGGATGTTGTTTTATACACATATATGTATCTATATGTGGGGCCGAAACAGCGCATGCCTTGGGTTTTCGTTAATGGTTTAAGGGTAAACGATAACGGCTAGTAAAGAGAGAGCGAGAGGGAGAAGGGGGATCGGGATGAACGAAGTCAGCGAGTCATTATCGCGAATTCGTGCGGGGGTTGAGGGGAAGGGGGGTTGATGGAGGCGCGAGCGTGTGTCTAAACAAAAAAAGCTCCCCCCCCCCTGTTTGGGTGGCTCAAGGCGTCTTGAGAAAAATTTAAGAAACTGGCGTGGTGGGCTGAGGGTCGTTGTTTCTCGCGAAATCCGCGGCCGACGTTTCTCCCGGATTGTTTTGCTCTCTCTCTCTCTGTCTCTCCCTCCTCTCTCCTCTCCTTCTTTTCTTTCGTTCGTCTTCGCGCCGTTACGCGACGATCGTAATGAACCGTCTTTGAAACACATATAGCGAAGATTGCAGCGCGTTGATATACGCCTCGGGTGTATCAATGCGGAGGTGTACATACGTGCGCAATGCGATGAATTGCGCGCGATGAAAGCAGCGAAATCCACTGTAGTCGGAGAAAGCGAGTAATCCGCGCATACGGTTTGCTTCATGAACGTCAACATAGGGTCGATATTGATGTAAGGAAAAAAAAAAAAAAAAGAAAAAATCGCAAGAAAAACCGGTGGATTTTCCGAGCAACGCCGCGTTAATCCTGCCCTCTAAACCGATCTCCGACGATTTGGCGAAAGTCGCATAGATCGAAGGGAGCAATCGTTCGCGCGAAGATGTTTTGTTTATTTACGTCAAAAAAAAAAAAAAAAAAAAAAAAAAAAAAGAAACAATGGCAGAGCGGCAACCATACGGGGAACTATACATAATGGACGGGGAAGTACATAACTGAAAACTCAACTTCTTTTTTGCCCACTACTGCCGTGATCGCGCTCGTCTTTCAAATTAAAATTTAATGGCACCAATAACTTGGCATAATTAAATCCAATCACCATATATGTTTTATCCGTGTCCAAATAATGGACAACGATCCGATACCTGTGGGAGTTCCATTAAAAGCTGGCGGTAACTCCGTCGTTTTTTGCATGTTTTCGTGCTCAACTTTCGCTCGGCCGGCCGGTCGTTCGTTTCAAAATCCTTCGGCTCCGCGATTCTTTTTATTTCTTCGAGATCGACGGGCATGGCCGTCGCGACTATCGTTGGAGCTTTACAGCTTGTAGCATACGTTACGGGTCTGTAGCCCCCGTCTTTATAAATGATATTATAAACCTGCGTTAACGGCCGACCTCGCCCTATTTTCCGATAAATCCGTACATAACTACATAAGTTCTGCTGAAGTAATAAATAAAATGTATGTTCCACGTAAATATGTGGCCTGCGCACGAGCAATTGAAAAATAGTTTACCTTAAACTAAAATTGGCTTGATGAAATTTTTTACGTCGTGTATTATCATTGCTCCTCTCAATTGATTTTTCAATTATTGCCTCCGTCGATTACTTCGCGAGGTGTAATTGCCGGGTATATACGTTTCGAACGTCTAGTTTATATTTACGCACGATATTCGTCTTTTGTCATTTTTGCAAAATGTGACGAGCCTTCGCATTCAATGTCAGCCTACAGCATGAAACAGAATATATATATATATATATATATATATATATATATATATATATATATAACAACATCAACAATGGCTACTCGCTAAAGCAACGGGGACAACTTGTTATCCTTTAGCGAGACATGTTATATTATACTCATATATATACCTCTTGCGGCGCGCAACCCTATCAACTGGAGCAGGGATACTTATAACCTCGAAAGAGTCGCTAATTGGCTGGCCAGGATGGAAAAAGCGAGAGGCGAAGGGAGAGTGAGAGAGTGAGAGGGAGAGAGAGAGAAAGAGAGCCTCCCCCCCCCCACTCTCTCTCTCTCAGCCCCGTGTAATTTGTTACCAATTTCGCGCGCGAGCGCTGTACTTTGTCGATTTATGTAAGATCGAATGGCACGACGCGGCACCACGAGGGAAGCGAGAAGAGCGAGAGAAAGAAAGATAGAGAGAGAGAGAGAGAGAGTGAGAGTGAGAGAGTGAGAGGGTGCGGGCGGGCAGAATCGGTGTCTGTAAAAGAGAGAAGAGACGAGAGGGGGGCGTGGGGGGGAATTTCGCGCTCCGCGCGGAGAGATGCCGAGGCCGCAAGAGCGGATCTCCGTTTCCGCCTCGATCGCTCCTGAAGATTGTAAATAGCCCGATAAGTTTCGTTGTATTCCGTATATATGCGTATATTTTCCTCTTACGCTCGACGGGCATATTTTTATTTCAGCTCGACTGCGCGGCTCTGCTTTTTTGCTTTTTTACATATACATACGCGTGTCCGTGCGTGTCGACGGACGTATCATTCTGAAATATATATGAAGTTCCGTGACAACAGTAAATCGGCAAATGAATGTATTGATGGTACTCAAATTGTTCACCAAAAATCTCTGGATTTAACACAGAAATCGAGCTTATGTCAGGACCGAGTTATGTACGGTTCGCTGGGGCGGAGGGGGGTAGTCAATCGGAGAATGAGTATCGATGACAGAGACCGAGGCTATTGCGGTTTTGAGTATACAGAGTTTACAATAAATCATATATTTTTTCGAAGGATTAAAAAAAAAAAAATAAGAAAAAAATCCCGTGAACGTTCGTAAAAGCGCGATCCTAAACGACGTGGTTTCGCGTTGGATTAGCACGAAAGAGTCTCTATTATAATTGCAACAAAAAAGGTTTTTCTTTCACGCGCGTTCGTTAAACTGTCCTTTATAACGCGAATACATAATCGAGCCATTTTTAATCCAAAAATTTTCGATAACTTGAGCGCAAAAATTTTCCGTTTCGAGAATTGTACGATCAACTTTTATAATCTATCCACGTACAGGCGACACGTCAAGGCATGCGCACACGTATAGAGAACTGCTCGGGGTCGGGGGGGGGGGGCGAGCCGGAGGTTTCATCCAAAATGAATCTACCTACGGCCCATAATGTCGTCGCGTGTAAGCGGATATGCCTGGGATCATAACGGGCTCAAAGAGAATTGCAGCCCCCCCCCTCTCTCCCACCGACCAACCTCTATACGAGGTCGCTTTAAAGCGCGGAGAGCGTATAAACGCTCGGGTCTCCTCCTTCTTTTCCTCCTGTACGTTTTATATGCTCTCCATCTCTCACTCTCTCTCTCTCTTTCTCTCTCTCTCTCTCTCCCTCTCTCCCTTGCTCTCCATAAGCGATTCGTTTATATAATTTCGCCATTCATAGATCCATCTTTACCTAGTAGACCTACAGCTACGTAAATACGTATGTAAGAAAATATCGACAGGATGAACGTACCGACGCTTTAGTTTTAATTTTTTACTCGGCCTCGAATGTATAATATATCCCAATTATTCTTTTTGAAATGTCCTATTGGATCGTAAAATATAGTAAAACGTACAATCACACCTGTTTTTCAATGAAAATATTAATTCTCTCCATGGAGAAATTCTATCAATTCTCCGCAATTTTCATTAGTAATATCTTTACTCTTTAAATGTCTATTTTACCTACGTTGTTATTTTGAAAATGACCGTGTCGACGATCACATATATGGACTACATCAAACATCAGACACTAACATACGGAGTTGCGTATTTATTTTACGCCACCGTAACCACAAAATCACATCGTTATAGTCGCGATTATAAGCCTTTAGCGCGAAAAGTATAATTTAGGCAGAAATCGTAACAGTGCATTGTCAATCGACGGACCGCGATAATTCATCGAGACAGAGGCTGGCCACGTGCTGCTACGGACGTCCCGTCCTAGCCCACCCACCCCCCACCCTAATCTTCTAAACGAACAAAAGGAAAGAACCGAAAAAGAAAAAACTGCAAAGCCTATTTGGGTTTATTTATAAGGCGCGCAACCGTGCTCGCTCGGCATAAATCACTATTATATACCCGACGCCGAAGCCGCCCGCGACCGCGCGAAACACACGTGACGAAATTTACGGCATTTCGCGAAAGCGTTTACATGTCAGTACTACATAAAACATCATACACACACACACACACACACACACACACACACACACACACACACACACACACACACACACATAAATGGACGTAGACGCTGATCGCGGACGCGACGTCGACGCCCGTAAAACGCGCGCTTAAAAGCCCCTGCCCCGGTACCCCGCGCGGACCCCCCCCCCGCCACCCTCCGCGGACGATCGCGCGCGCGAGATACGATAAGCGCGTATTTAATCGGGGCGCGGAATCGAACACCGCGCGTATATACAGCCGCCGCGGCGGTCTCCTTGTATAGAAGGCGAACGCGAGGGGGCGGGGAAGGGGGCAGAGGTATATATTAATTCGCTCACTGTCCTCGAAGGAGGGGCCAAATAACAAAACAAAAAAAAAAAAAAAAAAAAAAAAAAAAAAAAAAAACAAAGGAAACCGCTCGCGCGCGAGGACCGGCATCGGCGATTCACTGGCGATGTGCGTATACACACGTAATAATGTACGCGCACGAAGCGGCGCATCGTTCACTGGCATAGGTGAAGGGCAAAAGCCGAGCGGTAATGGCGGGGAGCAGTGGGAGCCCAATTGGCCCCCGGCCAAATGAAGATATTTTCAATGTCCGCGGGCGCGTCGCGGTTGTAAATCCCCCGGCCCCCTTCCCCGGAGCCCGGCTCCTTGGGTGGAAAATCTCGGGATGATCGCTGGCGTCTGGCTTGAGTCTGGAATATGTACGGCACGATCTGTTTGGACGTTCGGGCTATTTACTCGTAAATATACATATACATATATATATATATATATATATATATATATATATATATATATGTCGCGGATGCGAATACGTCGCGCTGTTTATAACCGTATATCACCTGAAACCTATATACAGATGCACATTATCGTCTCAATTTGACAGTTATATTATTCGATATCATAACAGTACAAAAATTATTTCTGTTTTATTGAAGAATTATTTCGCCTGAGAAATTTTAATTATATATTGAAATTAATTATCTTCGAAATGAAAAATCCATTCGAAAAATATTTATTAAATTAAAAAAGTTAATAAAAGCTTTTCGATGAGCGTTTTGATTATATTCTTACGTAATTTTATTGTAATCTTCCGCTATCGATATATTCTGCAAAATAAATTTTCAAATATTATACGTCATAAACTATTTACGGAAAATTTCAGAAATCTTCAGAGAAATATAAATTTTTTTGAGATATTTCGTGCTATTAGAAATTGCGACCTCACTTCTATGCCGGCTAACAACTGTCTAGCCTAGATTTAATGTCTAAATTCATCGCTGATTCAGTCTTAAATTTTGCTTATATAATTTCGCAATATGTCACTTTCACCTATATTTGTAAGAAAAATTATATGTATAATATATATATATATATATATATATATATATATATATATATATATATATAGATACTGGTACATAATATAAATTCCACAGCGGTCAAAAGCGCTGCTCGTCTCGTTTTTAAAGTTAATTTTATCGCGAGTCCAGATAAATTTAGATTTAATAACGCTGCCTCTCCCTCTCCCTAGGTCTCTCTCTCTCTCTCTCTCATTCCCTCTTACTCTCTATCTCCCTTAATTTCGTTTCCACCATCCGTGGAATATTGTTCTTCGAGCGTAAGAAGGAGACGGTATCTCATACATATATATATATATATATAGCAGCCTCGGCATTTACGGCGCCCAAGCGACTTCATAGCCAAAAATTATTTTCTCTCGTCTACAAACTGTTGGATGTACGTTGTTGTAGGCGCGGAGAGGTGGGGGGGGGGGTTGTAACTTTTCATTCTCGCGCATAAGTACGAGGGAAGCCGCGCGCGCCCAGGCCGTTTCGCGGGCTACGTGCAGGCTCACCGATCCGAGAGCGTTACGACTCGATGGTAATAAGATCCATTTAATAGCGCGCAAATTGCGAACCGAGCCGGCAGATATTGTATTTTCTCTGGAAACGTACAATGTTTCCACGTGCCTCGTATTCGTAAATCAACCCAAGGCTCGCTAGCGCCCTGTATTCTTTTTTCGTTCGGTGAAATACCGCGTTTATCATCATCATATATAGATGGCGTTAACCATCGTCATTGATAATTAAAATGCGTTTTTATAGATATTAAAGAATCGCGAATCAAACGAAATATAATAATTAAACTTGTCGAATATGTTTGAAAATCTCGTATACAAATCCGCTGAGTAGTTTTCTAGTAAGTTAGTGCGTTAAATAAAAATCAAGAACACCTTCAAAAAACATTCCACGAATAGAGGCCTATTAACAACCATATGACCTATAGCTTTAATAATTCAAAAAAATCCAGATAAATTCATCACAGTGTCTCGATTTGGATTTTTTTTTTTACATTTTTTACAAATGCAGAAAATATTTAAAGTACTATAGAACAAAAAACAGAACAGTTTTTAATCCACTGGACCCACAAGACATATCGGAAGCATAGTGAAAAAAGGCTCTTTCAATCAGCCCTCTACGATTATTGAATCGGCGTACATTCCAAACCACTGATTAAATTAGGAATTATTCGCTCATTCTCAATTCTGATTTCGCACCATTTCAATCGGTAACTATTCATAACCGGCCGCTAATGCCGACTCGGCGAAGAGTATAACGAGAAAATTCTATCCGACATTGATATAATACTATAATAGAAGAATATCATATGTAACACAAATCATCCACAAATACAGCATTAATTAAATTTTGAGGGATATTCGTCTAGAATAAGACAGCATGAGGCTTTTCGCATTACATATGTCCCCGATGCCTATATATCCCCTCTTATACTGACCGAATCGCGGCTTACCGTTCCGCGTGTATTAACGAGCCCGAACTCCGGTATTATGTAAAGGCAAAAAGCCGGCGATTCGACGCTGAGGCGCATTAGAGGTGTCAGTGTCACACGCCCGTTGCCCCCTATACAAAACACTATATAATATATATATGTGTATATATATATATATATATATATATATATATATATATATATATACATGTACGCTCGAACATCGGCGCGAACGAAAGCCTCCCGGCGCGAGGCACCCGGGCGAACGGCGCGGCGCGCCGCCCAGTCTTTTGGCAATAAGCCCGCGGGCTCTCTCGCACTTCTTCTCCTCGCCCCTTCATCCCCTACCCCCGCCCCCCGCCCCTTTCACCGCCGTCCCGGCTCTCACCTTCCACCCTCGGTCGGTTATTAAGCAAATATACGGCTAAAACACGAAACTCCGAGCTCCGGGTCGCGGTGTGGGGGGAGGGGGGGGGGCGAGAGAGTACAAACCCCGATAACCCCTTCGGTGTCGAATATAATACTCGGGAAGGCTTTTGATGTGCGAGGCGCGGCTGCGTGCGGCGCACTTCGTCGCCCCCGCGGACGACGCGGCGCGCGGAAAGTAGAGGAGCTGGCATGTGTCTGTGTCTGTGTGTGTATGTGTGTGTGTGTGTGTGTGTGTGTGTGTGTGTGTGTGTGTGTGTTTTATATGTATATATGAAGCACCGGCTAATTTGTAACGCCTCACCTCCCCCCGACTCGATGCAGTGCGTGTGTAATACGCGGGTGGGCGAGCGCGTATATACACGAGAGGGGAACGTAGCCGAGGAGTTCCATATAGTATATGCATGTATACATGTATATAAGAGAGAGAGAGAGAGAGAGAGAGAGAGAGAGAGAGAGAGAGAGAGAGAGAGAGGGCGAGGGCGAGAAGCTTATAAAGCCCATTTAGCCGATCCTTTATAAGCTATAAGTGTTTTAATCACGTGAAGAGCGCCTCTCGCTCTCCGCCACGCGGGCGGCGCAGGCGAGATTGTTATTGACTCGATTTCGCGCTTTTATGTCGGTGCGCATGAATTGCCATCGTCGCAGAGAGGGGGGGGGTTGAGAAGGATTGAAACACTCATGTTTATGCGCGCGTGCGCGTATGTAGCTGTAATATACGTGTCTCCGTTTGCGTGCACAGCCCGGTGGTGAGCAGATTAATTGTCAAAGTTTTCGAGGGTAGGCGGTTGATTTTGGAAATTTTAACGGCTTCGAATCACGCCACTGTTTCGGGGGTGAAATTTTGTGTTATATGTTTTGAAAAATTGTTGGAAGCTTCTTTCGTCTATATATATATATATATTGTGTGTGTGTGTGTGTGTGTGTGTGTGTGTGTGTGGGTGGGTGGGTGTGTGGGTGGGTGGGTGTGTGGTATTCAATGTGATTCAGATTTACACGAGGAGATGTTTATCAAAAAACAGGTTATATATGTATTATGCAGAAAGTGGATAAAATGAGAATTTAGACCCGCGTCGGTAGAACCGCGCTCGAGGGTTGTGCCTAACATTAGAGGAGTGCAAATCGTATGCGCTCATGATGTGTATGGAATTTTTTGAATTCGATCATTTTTGCCACAAAGCCATCAAAGTAAATTTCACGTATCGTGTGTAAATCATTTGCGAAACAAACATTTTTCGGTTATATATCCGTCAAATGAAATTTTTTCCAATATTTTCAGTATTAATAGCAGTTAATAAGATAAATCAGTCGGTTTGAATTATAGTCATAATTAAAAAGTCATGCTTTATTCACCTAATATCGGATCGAAAAATGGCATTTTACACGTATTGACGTAAAAAAGATTTCTGCCGTGCTGTCGACGCTAATGTTGTTCTTTTACACATTTATGACCAGTATGTAAGATAATATTTAAAATGACAATAATATACATTGTCATAACTATGTGCGATGAAATTTTCAAGTGGTGTACCTTTAAAGAAATTTTCGTTTACCTATTATTCGGTCGATATTCAGGCGAATATTTAAAAAATTAACACAAATAAAATAACGTCGTATATCGAAATTGAACGGTAAAACTCACACGCGTATTCGTAAATTACAGGACATGGAAAAAAGTGCAAACGCCCTCGGCTCCCAATGCAAAGAAGCAGGACACGGCGGCCGGGACGCGTACCGCGCAATACTCGTGATCGAGTAACCGTAATGTACGGGCGCCCCGACAATTTTAAAAATACATAATTCGCTTGATTCGGCTTAAGATTCAGAAAGATCAAACGGGCGCGCATAACGAAGCGATTAATTATACAGTCCGGAGTCACTTGGTCGCGGGCGTATTTGGACACGTCGCTCGATGCTCCCGGAGCATACGCGCGTCCCTAAACGAGACGTCAGGGTGAAGGGAAGAGAGTGAGAGAGGGAGAGGGAGAGACAGAGAGAAATAGAGAGAGAGAGAGAGAGAGAGAATGGGAAAGAGCAGCGTTTCTACAACAACGAACGCGTATCTTCCCTTCGGCCCAGGGATTTGTACATAGTATAACCATGTAAGCGCCAATCGCTCGGAGTCTCCGTTGCTTTGTACATTATATATATATATATATACACACGACAATTCGATGGCGCACGGGCTAACGAGTCGTAATCGCAGTGCTCTCCCGCGCCTCCCGACCCACCTCTCTTCACCCCATCGTGCGGTCTCGGATGTCAGGGCGCGAGGAAGGGAGGTAGAGAGAGAGAGAGGGGGGTGGCATCGGTCGCTCGCGAAATTCCGCTCTGTAATTTCAAATCATCCTCCACTGGACCGAGCCGCCCGTGCACCGGCGTCACGCGCGCGCCGCGATGCCGAATAACCTCGCCCCTCTGTAATCCCCGATGGATACCGGGGGGGGGGCGGGGCGCGGGGCGCGTACCACGTTCCTCGGCCGTAATCGGCATAAAGCGCGAGCGCGTCTATCGCGAGGATCGCTAGATGGCACGGGCGGTGAATTCGTCCACGGCCGAGGGGGCACGAAAGTGCGAGACGGCGATTTTGCGGGATCGCTTGCGAGTAATTGTTCGCATTATTGGCGGATGTTTTTTTCACTTTTTTTTTTTTTGATTTCTGCATCTTGCCTCGAGACGATTGCTTATCGGTGCAGCGACGATCTCATCGTCGAACCTTCGAACTTGCAGCCGTGGACAAATTCATCCTCGTTCCATCGACTACCGAAACGTCCGTTTTGCGCCCGGCCCGACGAGCCTACGCCGGTCCGACTATTGTAATTAGGCTGAAGAGTCCCTTCTGTGCGGCGACAGGTGGCATTGCAACGACGGAGCTTTTGTCGAACGAGCGGAATTTCGGGAGGAAAAAAATTTCGACCAGACCGACAGGGATTATTCGACGGCAGCTGCGAATACTGACTTGTTGCCGATCTGGAGGAGGTAATTGTCGGGATCATCGGAGAGTCGTACATAATATAAGTTTGAAAAGCCAGACGAGGAAACGAAAAAATTACCCTGCGGCTGCATATTTATGTACAAGATACGACCTCTACAAATCGAAAATCGAATTAGGCAAAAAAGCGGAAAAGAACGTTCTTCTTTTCCGAAGTCATAGTTAAAAGAATAAGAATTCATTTCTTTATTTTCGAATATTTAGAAAATTTATGACACTTATTGAGTACGAGATTGTGAATTCTTGTAAATCATGGGATTTCAAAATTCGTCACGAGCGAATTCGAAATCCTTCAAAACTGCCATGTATATCCGAAGTGGATTGAGCGAACGCGACAGGGATACGCTCCTGAAAGCGGTAATAAATTTCTACCAAGAACAATTATACATACGCGTATTATTATTTATAACAATTCTAATCACCAATCTATGATGGTTAAAATAATTTTGCGTCCACCGTGCTAAACCTCTTCTACATCGTTCGCAGATGATAACATATATATATATATATATATGATACACTTAATATCCCGAGAGACGCTACATCAGTTGTTTTTCCAACTTAATACGTTCCAAACGTTTTATACCGCGCGTACATTATACACCAAGCTACGTACACAGTATTATCGCCACACTCTATGGACCTCCAGACCTCTGTATACCCGCGCGCAGAATCCCCCGGTTCCGCTACATCTAATAAATAAATCTCGAGGCTAAATCCCGCGAGACGCGCGTGCGCTTCAAATACCGCCTGTCCGGTCGGCGTAAATCTTCAACCGCCCCCCCTCCCTCCTTCATCTCGCGCGGAAATTCATAAACATCAGCAAAGCGACCGACGCCAGAAATTTTCCACGCGCGCGACCGCGCGTACCCAGAATCTCTCGGGCAATTTAGCGCGCGGGGGCGTTCTCACGCGCCCTCTGTTACCAGGATGTATAATAAGTATCGTACGCGTGTATATTTTGTACATATAGCGTGTCGCCGAAACGTTTTGCGAGCGCTCCCCGGTGTATTAATGTATGATGCGAGGTAAAATTAAATCGTTGGCACGAGCGCGCGGCCGGCGGGCTTCCATTAATATTTGGCCGATGATAATAAGCCACCGCCAATGGCAATTCCGCGCCGCGAGGCGTCTCGTGTGCGCTTTTTCTACGTACTCTCTTCTCTCTCTCTCTCTCTCTCTCTCTCTCTCTCTCTCTCTCTCTCTCTCTCTTCAGCACGGCGCTGGAGTTAACGATGCGCCTCGGGTGCGGGAACGGCCTCCTCATCCTCCTGCTCGACCTCCTGTTTCTCCCCGGTACGACGAAGCGCATTTACACGCGTACGCGTACGTACGCTAGCCGCGTGGCGCGGGTGCCGTTCTCTCCCTCTCTCTCTCTCTCTCTCTCTCGCTATCTCTCTACCCATCCCTCCACATCAGTAATTATTCGCGCGCGCGCATAGCTCGCGTATCTTTCCTCGTTAAGAGCCATGGAACACACACATACGCAAGCGGACTTCCCCGCTCACCCCTCGTTCTTTTGCATTTTTTTTTTTGTTACGTCCTTATTTCTCTTCTCCTCCTGTCTATGCCTCTGCCTCTCTCTCTCTCTCTCTCTCTCTCTCCCTCCCTGCTCACAACATGCATAACGTGACCTCATGCGCCCGTGTATGTGTGACCCAGCGCGAGGATTCTAAGCGAGCTTCTTTTCGCGCGTTTATCAGCCGCTGGACGTATGCCAGCGCGCGCGAGGGCTTTGTCTACTGATTTTGACAGGTTTATAGCGTATGCATACCTTGAGAAAATGCAAAAAAAACAACGAAAGGTTTGTTGAGGCGGGGGACGGGGGGCGGAGGAGCGACGAGCTTGTTTATGTGGGTAATATTAATTAGCGCAAACATTTGACACCTCCGCTATATCTTTGCCCCTGATCTTTTTTATATACGCGCGTACGGTCGAGCATATATATATGTATATATATATATATATATATATATATATATATATATATATATATATGCGGTATTGACGTGCTTGTACAGCGTATACGGCGCGCACGCACACACAATACAATTTTTTTTTTTCATCGAATCTCTGCAGTCGTTGTAGATTGATGTCAGTACTCCCCTCCCCGCCCCAGCCTCCAACCACCTTTTAATTAAGGTTAATTAAGACTGCGGAGAAAAGGATACTAATCGATGCTTTGCCAAGTGCGCTTCGTTAAAGAGCTGGGCAATATAAAAGCGCGCTTGTAAATTCCGATGTACCCGGAATATAAGACGAGGCGGGCCGCGAGATCTCAGAAACGCGCGCGCGTTATCTGAAACAAAACGTTTTTATGTGCATATATATATATAGTACAGCTCCTCAAATCGAGGGAAGAGAAGAAAAAAAAAACGTTCAGAGTTCTGTACAGTACACACATACCTGTGCGGTAAAGTCGTGTGTCGCCAAACCCAGGAATTACCGATCCCTTAAATTCTCTCCGTGGGAAAGCTCGCGCGCATCGATCGCAGTAGTAATAGCAGTAGTAGCCGTAGTAGTACAGCATACGTATATAGTATCAAAGAGGAAAAAGAAATAAAATAAAGAGCGAGTCGTGAATCCGGCTGTCTGACTATTTGAGCCTGCCTATAGAGAACAGACACATGCATAATGTGCTGATTATACAGATTCGCTTCGCCGAGCGATTCGCGCAAACACTCGTCAATTGTGTGACAAAATACATGCGGACGCGCCGCGCCTCCTGCATACGTATACGTATATAATAGTTATCAAGCGTCAGGGCTGCGCGTTTACTTAATAAAAACAGTGAGAGAGAAATAAATAGAGTGAGAGAGAGAGAGAGAGAGCGAGATGGGCAGTAGAGTTAGAGTAAAGGAATAGAGGGAGATATATATATATATATATATATATATATATATGTGTGTGTGTGTCTGTGTGTGTGTATGCATATGTACACAGAGGAGAGCCGGCTGCGCGGGGACTGGCAAAACCCGAGCGCAAAAAGAGAGGCGACCCGCGTGACGTTCGCGCGCGTGCTGGATTCGCTCGCGTACAATAATAACGTAGGAGCGCTCGCGCGCTTTCCAATATGCGCTCAAATGTTTCCGGTCGGCCGCACCGCGATCCGGCTATGGGAGCGGAATCGCAAAATAATGACAATGACTGCCAACAACCCCCTGTACCCCTCCCCCACCCAATCCCACCCGATGTATATATATAGATGTATATGTATATATATATATATATATATATATATATATATATATGTACACTAACAATGGCGGTGCGGTAGCGACCTCACTCTCTCTCTCTCTCTCTCTCTCTCTCTCTCTATATATATATATATATATATATATATATATATATATATATTTTCGCCATGAACATGGCCGCAACAACATCGAGGACGACGGGCGATCGCCGCAACAGTATAGCGCTCTGCCCCAGACGCTGATGAGCCACTAATGGGGGACCTCCCTCTCCCTCTCTATCTATATAGGGACATAGAAAAAGAGAGAGTGAGAGTGAGAGACAGAGATCGAGTGACAGATCAGGACGCAATCATGGATGAGAGAGAGAGAGAGAGAGAATCTCTCTCAGTTTATCGCGCACATTTTCTATATGATGTCATTGTTCGCTCGCGACTCACATGTGCGTTACGATCTTGCGCGTGCCCTTTCGATTCGGCCTTACTCTACCGCGATGCAAGTTGGCCACGCGCACGGGAGCGACAAAGAGAGAGAGAGAGAGAGAGAGAGAGAGAGAGAGAAGAGAGAGAAGAGCGAGAGAAGGGCGGGCCATGCATCGTGTTTTCCGGCTGACTTGGCTAAACGGGATTGCATTAGCGCCGCGCGCACACACAGTAGCGCTCGCGTGTATGCACGCACGATTCCCCTATCTATCTTTATATACCTGCGCTCCACTATATACTACATATATATATATATATATATATATATATATATATATATATATATATATATATATATATCTAGTACGATAGTCGTTGATGCGCGCGCGCTCAGCCATCAGATTAGCATCGCTCGCTCTCTCGGGTGCTTTTTTTGCGCTCCAGAAGAGCCTCCGCTGTCCCCGCTTTTTTCCGACCGGTCGCGGTGGACGGGGGGCGGGCGAAGAGGGGACAGCGGGTAAACATCGTCGCAGCCATGCCACGGCCGAGACCTTTGGTACATCGGGAGCATCGACGCGATTATCGGGCGTACAGGGCTCTCTGCTTTTTCGTCCTGTCTGCCTCTCGAGTAATGTATATCTACATATATATACATACATATATATACATATATATATACATACATACTATATATATATATATATATATATATATATATATATATATTAGCGGTTATAATAGCGATACTTTTGTATGACCTATGCGAATTCGACCGGCGCACTGTTCGCGGATTCAGTTGGATCTACATGTAGTGTGTTTGTATGTATTTGAATATAAATAGTATACTTTTGAAATATATATACATATATATATATATATATATATATATATATATCCTACCTAAATACCTGATTTTTTCTACATATATATATATATAAAGGTTTGATACGTGTACTGTATAATTTAACAAGTTCCCGATTAGCATAATTAACGAGCGAAGCGATTTCTTAATGCTCTGAGTCTCTGCTCTTTCTCTCCCTCTCTCTCTCTCTCTCTCTCTCTCTCTCTCTCTCTCTCTCTCTCCAATTCTACAAAACGAAAAGTATAATTAAACACGTACATCATATCTTTTACATTGTATAAAATGTATATATATATATATATATATATATATATATATATATATATATATATACATATGAATAGGTTCGAAAGTCTGCGCATGCACAATCGACCTATTGCACAACCCCTAAGATACACGCGGCTCTGCGCGCTTATATACGTTAAATCTCGATAAAAGTAATACAGGGTTATAATGAAATAAAGTAGCGAAATCACCGACGGATGGACTTATTTATACTCGACGTCGCGTCGGGACCGCTGCAGATACTCATCGACACGGAAATAATGCAGAACTTTATAACCGCCTCGCATATAATGGCAGATACGCACGACGTACCAGCAGTTTTCACGTACGCGCACGCACGCGCGCGCGACGACGATTTTACGCGTATACGAGGCATCGGCGGCGTATCGCGTTATTGCAAAATCAAATGCAGATTTTATGCGCAGCGATCGCGCATTATACTTTCTCCGGGCGGTCCGCTTCATCATCTCCATGCTAATAACGTGGCGCTCCAGCACACAGCTATATATAAGATATATACATATATATACTTATCGGTAAAAATGAGATTATTCATTGAGAGTTAAGTGCATTTGTAAATGAACTGCTATAGTGATTCAAATTTTTATTTTTATGTAGAAAATTGAAGGAAAAAAAATGTTATTGTTTGAGAAACAAGCCAGAGCACCGATAGAAAAAAAAACAATGAAAAATACCAGGAGATTTTTGAGTATAAAAGTAGGTATAGAACCAGTTTACCATACATACATTTTCATTTACCATACATTTTCATCTATATCAATTTTATATGTATTATAGATATATAGATTACACGCGTATACAGACATACGTTTTGGCTTGACACAGTATTATTATCACTTCTAATTTGTGTATGTTTTTATACTTTTTCTTGCATGATTCTAAATAGCCAAGATTCGTCTTCTAATTCGTCGTTTGCAATTGAATTCTGTTTCTATCACTGGAAAGTAACGCGAGCCTGTTTTTTTTTTCTTGTAAAATCCATTATATATGTGAAAAAATAATAAGTTTATTTCTCGTTCGGCTAAAATCCGCGAAAGAGGGCCGCGAAGAGTGGCGCATCCACAGACGGAGTCTTTTAGAGCGTTGCGCTCTGGCGATACGTATATATATAAGCCCATAACTCTCGTTAGCATATCAAAAGGATATTGCGCGCACGCGCGCCTTCGCCGACATCAGATACATACCTATATATATATATATATATATATATATATATATATATATGTATTATACGTATAACAGGAAGACGGAAGGGGTTGAATGCTCCGCCAATAATAACGCCGCACCGACGTGCCTCCCCGTCCCCCTCCCCTTATCCCTCGCGCACGCCCATGTAGTACCTACGCGTCTCCCCCCCCCCTCCTCGCAGCCGCGGGTACGCATAACGCGAGCGCGAGCCATCATAAGCGACCTCGCCTCATATTCCCTCCCCGTCCAATCGGCGTGTACGACGGCTGAAAGGTGGCGGCGGCGGCGGCGCGGTCTCGCCATTTTTTTTCCCTTCCACCCCTCGACCGCCCTCCCGCCCCACCCCCCATCCCAGCCGTACCTCGTTCCATTCTATTCCTCCTCTGCCTCGTAATAATACCGTAACCTCGCCGGCCGCCGTCGGTCGTCGCGGTTTCGTGCTCATTATTATTATTATTATTATTATTATTAGAGGCGCGCGGAGGTCGCGCTCGCCCCCGCCGCCCGTGTCGAATTACGGAAATCCTTTCTGTATTATATAGCCGCTGCGGAGCATGGTCCATATATATATATATATATATATATATATATATATATATATATATGTATATGTATGTATGTATGTATGTATGTATATGTATATTACGTATCAAACCCGGCAAGGCAGTTATACGATCGAGGCACGCGGCAAGCGCTCGTTTCTACATCGATCCCTCCTTCGCGGTCTCCCTTCCAATCCGACGAAGTTTCGTTCCGATACTGCGGGCCGCGGCCGCGAAGAATATACATCTTGCCGCCGTGGGGGGGGGGGCAGGGGCTATGGCCAATACGTCCCATTCGGCGGGCCTCGTTAATTGCCGATCGTCCGCGGAAGTTCATATTATAGACCATAAACGTATTGCGGGCAGAATGGATTTTACCGTTTCGAGACGGATTTCCGACGATGTCATTGGGTATTTGTTTAGGGATATAGGTAGAATATCAGCTGGCGGATTTGGCTAATGGTAAAGGGTGACTGGATCGCTCGATTATTTTTTGATTGGAACTATAATTTTTTTTTTTTTTTTTTCATGCGTATAATTCAATTTATGGTCAATTATAAGAAGGTACAGGGAGGATAATTATTCAACGTGCACTCGAAAGATAAACCAATATTTATTTAACTCAAAATTGAACTTTCTGTTGACCTTATTGAAATTTTATTTCAAGTAAAGATTATTCTATACTACTCGTAGTCGTAGTCATGTCTTTGTGGATAATTTATCATGCCTCTTAAAGCATGATTATGAACAAAAATATTAATTAAAAATTGCTATAAACTTTAGAATGAAATACTATGTAGTGTAAAATAAATTTGAATATAGGTGAGGTAAAATGTCGACGAGAGAACGATGGAAAATGAATAAATGATTTGATTTGTCTTGGCTGGTACGACATCGACCGGTATATTTACAAATATTATTCATGAAAAGCTCAGGAAATCAGGATCAAAAAAATCAGGATATCCGCGTGATGAATAAAAAAGCTTGTTTGATGTTTCTATTTTTTTATTAATTCAATTTTCTATGAACAATGTAATAAATTGCCATTGATTTGTTATAAAATGATCAATTTTTGTTCTTCTCAAACAAGTAGTTTCACATTTTTCTCGGTACATTCAAGCTAAAAGCCACCTTAAATTTTTTCATTTATCGCGTAAATATCTCATGCAAACTTAGGATACAAGCGATATTCCAAGAACTAGGACCATATGGCAGTGAAAAAAAGGAACTGATTCTAATCGCCGTTAAACGTAGAAAGTTCAATCGATCGGTTATAGATGTAACGAAATTTTATCGCACGACAATGCGAACTTTTAAAAAGTTCCCGTATGACAATGAATTCGGGAACTGTAGTGTGTATGTCACGAGCGCTCTTGTAAAAAAAAAAAAAAATTGAAGAGGAACGTAAGTAGAGACACACAGCAACAGATAGAAGTACTTTACGAATCTCTCTTCTGAATTAGTAACAGAGAACACTCGAAAGGTATATATATATATATATATATAATATACAGTTGCAATGGCACCCCCTCTATAACATATATATATATGTATATAAATATACCCTCGCTCGTCACCCTGCTTGTTCACATGTATATATATATATATATATATATATATATATATTCGCTCGCAATATGCCCTGCTCGTCGACGCGGCGGGGACTACTAGTTTTCGTATATATGTTTGCACAAGGTTTTTTCCGGGGACCTGAACACGCAGCAAGTTAAACCCGATATATTAGAGACACACATTCTTTTTTCTCCCCCTCCCCCTCCTCTCTCTCTCTCTCTCTCTCTCTCTCTCGCCTCTTTATGTAATAATAATGCCCAGCGAGTGCAGCCAATGGGAAAGAGAAAAGTAAAAAAAAATAATAAAGGAACACACAGAGATGAGCATTATTAGCTCTGTCTCCCCCCCTCTCTCTCTCTCTCTCTTTCTCTCTCTTTTATTTTGTCGTTCACAAACGTATAATATGTACATATATATACACAGTGCCCCGGGGGCGAACGTTTATATACATCGTGGTATCCGTGCCCTCTCCTCCTTCTCGCCTCATTCGAGATTTTCCGCACGGAAAATTTGTCCCGCGTGTATATGCGTATAATGCGCACGGCGCGCGAGCGGCCGATGACACGGGGATGACAATTTTAGGCTGTGTTAACACAGCGGTCTACTTTTTTGTGCCTGCGCCACCGCCTGTCGCCCCCCCCCCCGATCCCTCCCTTCATCGCCCGCCAAGGCGCAGGTTCGCTCATTCTACGGCATCAAACATCGCAGCGCGGGACGTATATTATATATATATATATATATATATATATATATATATATATATATATATATATAAGCCTTATGCGTCTCGGTCGGACAATGACGACGGACAATGGAAATACTGAGGGGCTGGATCAATGGTACGCACATTTATGTATACATATATACGGTATAGAAAGCAGAGGGCGCGGACCAAGGGAAGGTAAAGAGGAGAGAGAGAGAGGAAGAGGACGAAAGTTGTCATTCCTCCGTATATATATATATATATATATATATATATATATATATATAGCATAGAACTGTCATCGCGTTTGTCATAGAGCGCCCGCGGGGATATCGAATTTTCATGCCCTTTAGATATTAGGTTCCTCTCCCTCCCCCCCCTCTCACGCTTTTTTCTCCCTTTACTCCCCGTCAGTCCCTCTCGTTCTGCTCATTCGTCGTTCTCATTCCGCGGTGCGTGTGTCTTAGCATACAATGGCTGGGGTGGGTTGTGGGGAGAGGCGGAGAGACCGGGCAGAAGGAGAGCCGATCTTGAAATGAAAGTTTTTGAGGAGCCACGGTCGTGTACATACATATACATATATATATATACAATAAACATATATATATATATATATATATATATATATATATATATATATAAACGAGGAGGGAAGAGGAAGAGCAGCGTATATGCGACATTAAAGAAACTCCGACATACGCCCGAGAGGTATGTATAATACGTGTATAAACCGCGGCAGTTATAGCGGATCTCCTTCCTCCCGCCCGCGCCACCCCTCGCCACCCTCCCGCCGTTCGCCTTTTTTTCATTCATAAGTAAACGCGTGGTTATTATTTCGGTTGGCGACATATAAACAAACGGCCGGGCACGCGCTGATGCGAGGCTCTTCGCGCGCGTTCGTACGGCCCGGCCATTGTTCGCGCTCGATCGGAAATCATTGGGAATCGGCTATAACGTGTATATATGTATATATATATATATATCCTCGATCGTCGGAGGTATACATATATACATGCACATATGTAGGTATGTCGACAGACAGCACCGATATTATACGATTGTTGTGTTTTTTTTTTTTTTTTTTTAATTCATCGTCGGCTATACAGAAATGAAAATTTTATTGCTAAATTATGGAGGTCATTTTGAATTCCTAATAATGCGACAGTTAGATTTGAATTTCATGAAAGCTTTCGTATAATGATACGGAGATGCTTGCTCCGAAATTCACCAATACACGAGTACATCTGAAAAAAATGTTTTTTATTTTAATTTATTTTCCTTTTCTTTAATGCCAATTTACTTGTTTACGATCATATATGTTTTTATACGTAATGCTCGAGGTTTATGCATGTATGTATATATGCATCTACACGTATATTTAACAACAATTTTCATTATGCGCAGAATTTTATAAGCCGTGAAATTGATCAGTCAAATTTATTAATATGTCAAATGTTCCATTGCAATTACACATATACACATATATACAAACTGCTGTTTGGGCTGAGATGGAAAATTTAAAATGAGAGGAATATACTCGGAGTTCTCCTGAGTATATATATATATATAATCTACCGTGCACCTGTTCACCGTCTGTCAATTCGGCAAACTAAATTGGGATTATGAATTTCGCGAAATTCAATTTTCATCCTTTATACGCGCAGCGGCGCTTAATTATCCCACTCCGTTCCTCCATTAATTTTCACTCACGCTAATTAATCGCGGGCGCTTTCTCGCACGCGCCGCCGCAGTGAGATTTTTCTTTTACTCGGTGAAATGTGGGCGAAGCTCATGCTTTTTTATTTTTCAAGTATAAATATAAATGTGTCGTTTAAAGGCAGATTGCGCGCGGTAGAAGGGTTAGCGAAGCGAGTTTCATAAATCGGCGCCGGTCGCAGCAGCCGATGGAAATCTCCCTTCGCGCGCCCTCGTCGCTTTACAATCGCTCTATTCCGATCGGCCAAAAGTGCCAGTCGCTCAAAGTGTAATATGCACCGCAGGAGAAGAAGGAAGGGAGAAAAAAAAAAGCAACAAACGGCTGACTTCGTGACTAAATGCAGCGGGCATCGGGCGGCGACGTCACCTCGGGTTGGGGTCACTCGCCCCTCTCGCGTCGATAGTGCTACCTAAACACGTGTACTTTAGTGATTATACATATATATATACTACCAGGTCCACTCGCATCAGCGGCGAGCTCGATCGGGAACAGCCGTGATGGGGGAACCGGAGAGATATGGAGATAGTGCTAGTTATAGATTAGATGTGTATTTACTCGCAATCTTAAACACAAAAGGACTATTATAGTTATTTTTGCAGTAGAAGCAATAAATCCCTACGTAGCATATATATATATATATATATATATATATATATATATATATATATATCGTCGTTATACCGACGTTCCGTATAAAATAATTTAAATAACAACGATACAAGTACTATAGAGCACAGAGTAAGTCGGTCTTGTCACTAACACGGGCAGTAATGTTGTTTGCAAATAAATAATGTTGAATTAAAAAATCAGTCGTTCAATGATCGATCGATAAAAGAAAAAAAAACGTTCGACTTATGCGTTCTTTTTTTACATTACTGATTAGATACGAAGCTTACAGTCTCTCGGATACGAATCACTGAGATATGATTCTATGCGTGATTTTGTAATAAGCATTTATATGCAGAACGATGGACAGGTCGTGGAATTTTCTTCAATTTTTTTTTTGAACGAGAATTCTCCATGCAAATTCATATGATGGACATTGGGCGTATAAGTCGGCAGCGCTTTCATACTGGACGACGGTATTGTTGATATATCTATGAAAATGCGAGGCTGGAAGATTACAATTATGCTTCTCATGCTCTTAATGCCGGCATTCTAACAAATTGTCGCGTAGAGTTACTTCCGCGTGATGCTGTTTTTTATCTAATTATCGAAAAGAAATAGTTTAGCTTTTTTTTTCATCCACGGATTGGATCTGTTTGACGAGCGACTCTGCCCTGGTACATTTGATGAAAGTCCGCGTGTGAAATTTTGCTCGCGTCTAAATTCTCGGAGTTGGTAATGCGCTTCGCTCGATAATTGCCGGATTTCCTTCTGAAAGGTATACAATATATATTTTGATCCATGTGTCATACGGATTATCAACTATTACTTAT